>KZ308430.1:606783-665051 GCA_000376725.2 Ladona fulva | reverse complement strand
TTCGGAAAACATCTTTTATGCAGCCGCGATTAGCGCTTGATTAACTCCCCCCCCCCCAACCCAAACTTCAAATTTCCACCGCATTCAACGACCGATTCTTTCCATAAATTTCCCCAGAGTCCTCAAATGGAAGCTGCTTGAGGTTTTGACTAATGACAAACGCTTGCAGGCCTCTCTTTATAATTTCCTCTTGTCTCGCCTTGAATAAATGGATTATTATCGGCCCGAGATTTCTCCGTATCGCCTTTTTCTCAACCTTTCCTCCCTCTCTCGCATTATCGGTCGGTGAACTCAAAAGTAGCCCTTTATTCCTTTGAATTTCGCAACGCTATTAAGTAATTAACGTTCGATGCAATCAAAGGGCTGAGCAAAATGGTTTCTTTCATCCTTGAATAGAAACACGTGCATTTCCTTGCACTCGAAACTAACCCGGAATCAAACGGAAGAACAAAATGGCTACTCTCTTGAGGAAAACGAAATAAAGTTTGGAGCTAAGGAGCTTTCAGAGGAGGACTCTGTCTTCTCGTTCACCTTGAACTCTGCACTTTTCCTAATTCTTCAGCCTGTCCTCGTCAGGGCCACAAAGGGAGTAATCGTGGTGTCGAAAACTAGATGGCTCTCTCAGCTCTCGATTATTTCCTCGTCAAAAGATGCGGGAAAGACAGGTGCCGTGATCAGTGATAGCGGGGCTGTAGCGGGTGCAGGAGAGGTTAACTGGTGTACGGCACGGCGCCAAGCCGGATTATTCGCGCCTTTTTAATGAGTACTTTAGGAAATGAGTGTAGTGACTGAGAAATGGAATGCAGAAATATCAAAAGTCTCGCACTGAGGGAACACTTTTTCATTAAGCAGGTGCGGGTAGGGGAAAAGGGGGAGAAGTGAAGTGGAATCAAAGAGTGGTGATACGTAAATAGGAAACGGGAATCCAAGAGGAATGAGAAACGGAAATGAAGGAAGAGGATTAGAGATAGAGAAAGAAGATTCAGATAACGAAGAAGGTAATGAGTAGATGGACAGAAAAGGATATGGAGTACGTCAAGGGGTGAAGATTAATAATCGAGAAGATACTTTATTGAATAGGTACCGATGTCGCCATAGCTGTTTAACGTATAGGCTATAACTGTATAAAGCTGTCAAAAATAAAAAGGGTAGCAGGGGATCTCTTCGCCCCTATTCCACAGTGAAGACGAAAGAGACCCGGAACAACCGCCAGCCTTGGCGGCCGGCTTTATTGAACAATTCAGACGTATATCAGAAAGATTGGAACAGGTGGAGCAATCACAACTTAATTCCTCCACCACCCCACCACCAACCTGCACTTTCCCGAGTCTCAGAGGTACGCTACCAACCGAAGAAGTCCCTGGGGACACGGCTGTGCTACAACTGGCACAACTTCTCAAACAGAGAATGAAATCAGGACGCATACGCCCAAGAGACCAATACGAGATCGAGAATCTTCTCAACTTAGCATCCTATTGGGAAGTCTTGGTTCCCGAACTTCAAAAACCAGCTTACCACTGGCTGCTGATATTAGGGATAGCCACGGAACATGGTTGGGGCGTTGCGGGAAAAGTTGCGGATACAAGCACTACAGATATTTTTAATGTCCCGTTAGAACTATTACAAAGGCAACAACAGATCATTGTCCAGATGCCATCAGCTCCGACCACACGAGGTCGCACATACACGAGACCGGCTCCGGCGGTAACAGCAAATCAACCTTGGGAATCAACTCAATCCTGGACTCAATCACAGCCCACCAGCACCCGCGGAGGTCGATCCGGCAGGCGCGTCCTCCACGGCGGACGTAGATAAGCCTACTGCACCAATTTTTGTGGATCCAGACCTGGATGGCCCGCTCGACGTGCTTTAACTACTGTACTGGCAGGCCTCTGGACCACCCGAGGACCCCGTCGACTATCCTGACAACTGATCCGACTCTGACTCAGGTAACGATTCACTATTCGACAGCCTCAGGTTTCCTTCGTCTTATCTTAGACCTCTCACCCTGGACCAAATTCTACAAGAACCCTCAGTTCTCCTTACTCGATGCTGCAAAAGCATTATGGTGCCACTCCTGGGCCCCTACCTTTTGCCAACTCTTAATCTTGTAAACTGTAATAGCAAACTGATTGTATTTTGTGACAACCAGGCCATTGTCTATGCCCATACTAAAGGAATAGGTGTATTGGCCTTTATATTAAAATAGATACTGGGTTAATAAAGGAATTTTCACATGCAGTGACCTGGTGGTTCGTCCCTGGCAGGCTGAATCCTGCGAACCGTCCTTCTCGGACTCTCCCGACTTAAATGCTTTGTCAGCTATCCAAGCCAACCGAGTATTTAAGGCAGGGCGCCGGGATGGGCGCGTCAGTTTGGATCTGTCTGTCAGTGGGCGACCACAGATAATCCCGAAGCCCGAATCTTGGATCTGAGAGCCTTCTTTAATGCTAATACGTGGGTATTTCAATGGTCATGATTGAGTAAGAAATCAGAAATCCCGGATATAAATAGCGTAATAAATGCAGGTAATGTTAAAAAATTGGAATAACAAAAAAAGGTATTGATAAAAAAGGAAGAGATGAGAAAAGGGATTGAAAAGATTCGGGTCTAATCTAGCAATGAGGACGATATCCCACAAAGATAATCCTCGACTCAAATCTCGTTAAACCGAAGTTTGAAATACCTGGTATAGATTTGAGTCCTTTAGTGAAACTTATGTACGTCATCTAAATATTCAAATCGAGATAATTGTTGGCAAGAAACTCATCGTGCTTTTTCTTCACGAAATCCTGGAGCGAAATGATCCGAATCCAGAATTCATAAAATTACCTCCTTACTTCAACGTATTGTATAATACATAAGTGACGATTACGATATTATATCGCGAAATAGTTAGCCCTACAATCCAAGTGTCCATTCGTACATAGACATAAATTCGACGAGGAATTGGAAATGGCTGATGATTATTTCTACATCGTTAGTAGTTAATTATGAGCGATCCCGTTTTCGCATCTCCTTCATAACTTTCCTTTGGATGCTGGTTTCCAGATAAAAACTTCAAAATGTTCATAATTTTCATATTTTTAATATTCAGCATTCAAATAATTCTCAGATGGAAAGAAAGAGAAGAAAAGTGATCGAAAACATGTCCCGTATATAAAAATTCATTTATTAATTTATTTATTTTTAATGCATTCTTCTAATTTAAAACTTCTCGAACTTGTGAAAAACCGTCGATGCTAATGATAATTCCTTTATTGTAAACAGTAAGATGATCCAAATTACATCGATATTTATAATTATTATTATCTACGAACATACGCAGTCATTTCCTAGCCAGAAATTTCCGATTAGCCGGGACTCGATCCTGGGATCTTGGTGTTGGTATACTAGCACGCTGTCAACCATTTTTTATACTACGTTTTTACATTATTACGGTGTAATTGGTTGATAATGTCATTGTAACATTTCGTACACTTTACATTTAAAAAATTGAAGTTGTTTGTACAAATGAAGTATTATTAACCTTGCCTGAAAATGTAGCGAAACCTTTCCACCACCGCGGCCAACTATTCTTTTGTATGAACATATGCGTATTCACCAGTTTAAATATATTTTTAGATTCTGATGTACAGGAGAAGAATTAATTAGCGCAAAGTTTCTTGGCTTATGAATGCGGAGGACGCCCATATTAACTGAAATCGCTATTCCTCCGACGGTTCTATGACACAGAGAAAACCAGTTCAAACTGGGTATATTCTAACAAAACTGTATGTCAATTGATTATCACATGATTGATATGTCATAGCAAAAATAGGCACACATTTATGACCAAGATTCACGAGATATTCTGAAAGTTATTGTTACTCTATCACCATGAAGCCAATCGAAGTTCCGAAGCAGTAGTAATTTATTCAATGATATTTACCATTTTATTTGGTGCAGTGCACTGCTCCTTAAAATATAACTTTCACGATTGAAAATTAAAAAAATATGCGACAAAAAGATTTCCCTCTCGAGCACATATTGCTTTTTGCTCTAGATTTTATGAATAAAAGAAATAATTTCTTCACAATCAAAATATTTGGGAATTAATCTAATTTTCATACGCCCTACTTAATACTATAGGCCCTAGCCATTATAGCCAATACAATTATCACCAAAAAGGCATATTTCTACATCGAGAAGTCTAAAATTCCCCCGCATAAGGCATAAAAATCGTTTTCTCGATATATATCTATACTCAAATTTACTTTCTTCCGAAGTCTACTTCGTAAATCCTTTGCGCAGTCTCTCACGGTGTTCGGTAATCTCTGCTGTTAAGTCTGAATATTTCAGTTGACGATGATTTCCTCAGTGTTGCCAGTCAGTAAGTGCTATTCCTCGTAATTCCGCGAATGCTCGTTTAATTTTGCGTTCATTTGTTCCGCCTCAGTCCCTGATGTAAAATAAAAGCACGATAAATACTCCGAAACTCTAAAAATGAATAATATTCAGTACAAAATTACATCCGCATGCAACTATATCCTCTCAAAGAATAAGCATCAAAATCCTAGGAACGGTAGAAAATGAGGTAAACATTAGAAAGAGGTGAAGAATAATGAAAAAGCGTGGATAGCTAGGTAAAGGAGCGATAAACATGAGGAAAATATGGACGATACTCCATGGGAGAGAAAAAATGATGAACGGTTAAATAAGAAAATGCCGAAGAAAAAATAATACCGGAAACAAGAAATGGAAAAGGAGCGAGATGGAAAAAATGGAAAAAGAACGCGAGAGCAAAACTAATCTCGAAGAGAATGACAAATGAATAACGGTAATAGAGTGAAAAGGAATGGCATAAAAAGATATGCAAGAGAGTTTGGAGGGAAAAAATACGGGGAAGGGGGAGGTGTTAGGGAACAAGCAACTTCTTGACGAACGAGATACATAATCCAATCGAAAGGACCAGAAATGGATACTGAGGAAGAAAATGAATGAGATTCAGAAGGAGGAAACTAATAAAAAAAAGGAGAGAAACTTAAAGAGACAAAATGGCGGAAAATAAAATGGGGATTGGGAAGGGAGTGAAGAGAGAGAAAGCGTAAAGAAGGGAACTGAAGTAGGAATCTGCAAACTCTTCGGGAGATAAGAAAAGCGAACGAGAGGACAAAGGATAGAAAGTGTGAGAGACGGAAATTAGAATATTCGAGGATAGGATTTCGACGTGTGATGTGGCTTGGACAGAATTTTCTGATTTAACTAGATTATTCTCTGCTCTAGATCAATTACCTCTCCGCGTATCGTCAATTGCCAGAGTAATCATTAGCTTAATTCATAGCCTTGTTTTTGCGCTATTATCTTCATTTTACGTTTAATTGCTACATCGTAATTGTTATCTTACGCTACTTAATCCTTTTTTTGCCAATTTAACAAGCGTAATCCCTCGCTTCATTTCCTAAAAAACTACTTTCCATTAAAATCGTTTAAAGTTTAAAGCTAGCCATTTTTAAATCAATCGAAAAAATGTCAAAGCATCCGCTAATCTCATTGCAACTCTACGAATGTAATTTTCAATTCACTGTTTTTTGTGATTTGACGATTTGTGCATTCTTTGATAGATTTGTAATACTTTTGAGAGGCACATACATACTGTAACTGCAGAGTCCTTTTATCTATCTTCTTGTTCGAAGAATAAAACGACAGAGAAAAATCGTGACATCCGACGGTATACGAAGCCGAATCTGCCATTTGGATGGTTACTTTAACAAAGAGAAGGCCAAATTCTGACGAATCCGCTAAAAATGGTACATTATGTGATTATGAGTTTCGCAATGTACCCAGGTAGAAATTATAAATGAATTTCTTGCACAGCTTATATACACGAATACAAAAAACTTACGTAAAATAACCTACCGATGAATCGCAGAGAGCACATTATTACTTATAATGTAAGTTTATGGCGCGTTATTGTATTTTATGGGGCATCTCAAATTAAAATGATTTAACCCCTTACCCTTGCAAGTGGTGCGTTAGAGGTCTAGGGGGGGGCAGCAAAAATAATAGTCCTGCTACGTACCTAGTATGTTTAAGGAAACTCTAGAATGTTTTTTTTTATCGTTCAATTCTTTTCATTATTTCCAGAATCACAGTTAACCTCTAGATATTATTAGAAGTGCCTGGGCAACCTAAAAAGAATAAGCTTCCCCTCGGGGCTTTGCTCAGCGAGAAAGCGGCAAATTGGAGGTGCAAACCAGCTGAGAACTGAATTGATCTCACGGAAATATTTGATAAAAAGTCATCATTACGCAGTAAAACTTAGTTGTTTTGTGATTTGACTGTTTTTACCATGAAAAGATTCCTCTTATTATAGATGTAACTGTATAACCAACCATGTCTCATTCCCTTTAAAGAAAAGAAAATAAAATTTGTAATTTACTTACGGTCTATTGGAATCGGGACCTCAGGAAAAAATGCTTAATGTACAACGCCCCTCTCGCCATCTAGCACATCGAGCTTAAACGGCAAATAAAAACTCTTCGCCAATTCTGGGTTCTTATCTACATGAAGGAATTTCTTAACCTAATTGAGTATCTCTATTTTACTTTTCCACCTAAGAATTTTCAGAGGGCGAAGTAGTTTGGCGTAATGGCCTTTCATAACAGATTCCTAACTAAGAAAAACGATTGAAATGAATACAAACGAATTTATCTTCAATATAAATATTTCTTTCGATGGTGGCGTAATCTTGCGGCACGGAAAAGTAACGCCGGAGCCGTGGTTAGCGTCAAAAAAGAGCCGACCATATGGAGGGAGTCACTGCAAACCTTTTCCTCAAACTCTCCATATTATAACTCGGGCTCGGATTATCAATGCGGGATTTCGCTCGAGTTTTTCGCTGAAAATATCGTCAAGTTTTCCATAACTCTTTGTATTAAAGTAATGTGAAAGACCCGCGCCGTTTCCTTTCGTCTCGCGTAGCTTTTTCCTGTTCAAACAGAGACTTGGAGAGAGAAAGAGAGAGGGAAAGTATGGGGAAGAAGACGTGGAGAACGCGAAATATTTAGATATTGAGGAAGAATGCGGCGGCGTAATGAAGTGGAGAGGGACGGAACGAGAGAAGTTGCCACGAAACTCGGCAACGACTGGATTAAATAAACGAGAGGGAACGGGAATAAATCCGAGACATGGAGGGACTTCAATTCTTCCGCTTTAAACTGCGCCAACCCCTCTCATTAGCAGGCGGAGCAAAGCGCGGCACTCTTTTTCGAGGAGGACCCCAGCATTCTTCCGCCTCCCCTTCTCTCCTTCACACTCCCCCTTCCCTCGGAATTTGGCCAATTATTGCGTTTGCATCTCCCGGAGACTATCAAAAGATAGAAATAATTGCGTTGCCCTCCGAGCTGTCCTCGCATTTTCAACTGCACGACGCACTGATACTTTTCCGATGCTTCAAAGTCGAGAGATTGCGAGAGATTTGAGATATTATGTCCTCGGCGCAAGTGTAATGAGCCTCGGGGGTTGCGCGAGCAGCTGCTCGTGATTTTTTCTCCACCGACCTGAATGGGTTTAATGGTCTTTTTCCTACCTAAATTCGGGAGAAAAAATGAGCGGTGAGAACTTTTCAGTGATTCGCGTTAGGGATACGGACTTGGATATTTTTAGAGGTGCGTACGACAGACGTTTGGGAGAGAAAATTTCAACAAATGGACTTCTACGCTACGATAAAACAGTGAAATTAACTCCAAGTTACAGCGTACTTCAGAAAGTGAGAAATTCACAATTATTAATCCGTATTAAGGCGAGGGCGGTATACAATGAATTTAGCCAAAAATGTTCTTGAATTTTATTATTTAGTAATTATATTTTTTTTGGAAATACTTTCTATTCTGTCACGTTTGTCTCAGTCTATCTCTTGACGCTATGAAAATATGAATGTTGGTAAGAGGGGTACTGCTACTGGATGATGGTATTTTCCTTTCGTAATCGAATGTTATAAAAAGTGTGGAAGACCATAATGCTTCACTGACGGGTACTTTTCCATTATAGCATAATGGCTAAGTGAGGAAAGCAACAACAAACTAAAGCAATCCCGATCTCGATACTGAGCCTTATTCTATCTTAACCTCTTTAAGCTGAATTAATTTTTGCTATGAGCGAAGTTTTATGAAATTTTCACAAGCGAAAAAGAAAAATCAGTTAAAGAATAGCGAAGACCGAAGTTACGTAAGAGATTTATTGATATCTTATGTGTATTGTATTTAATGCAGGGTTTCCCAATTTACTCGTATATCTCGCGATTGTTTTCCGCGAAAAGCTGGAATTGTTTCAGATCCACTAACGGCTATAATAAATTCAATCATGTTTGACGGATTGATGATTGCCTTCCCCCTGTGAGCAATTTTGCGTTTACTCCAGTACTCTGAGCCTCAAAGCACAAATCTTGTATTACTCGTACTCTATTAAGTAAGCTAGGTGTTTTATAGACACATAAGGATTTACCAAGTCTTCCACCGCAGGGATTGTTCGGGAAACCGTTATGTCGCTTGGTTCGAAAACATGATTTTGTCTATCGTTTTTAGAATGTTATTACTTTCTTCAGCGCTCAATTTCGAAAAATACAAATAAAGAAGCAAATGTAATCATTATTTATGATATTTCATAGACATTCCCATAAATTGCTTGCATCATTTTTCCCTTTAAATTAACGTACATACTTAATTATCACAAGGAGTGGGAGTGTTTATTTTATACCGAGGATTAAACGTATGCTTCAAGCTAATAGAGTAATGATAATATATTCAAGCCAATGTTAATTTTATAAAGTGAAAACTGTGGAAAGGCTTTGAGAGCTCACTTCACCTTCACAATAATTCCTTTTACTAGGTGTTGGAACGATTTATCCTGCCATGCACAGAGCTTCGAACCAGGTGAAGACGAAATGTCCGGCGTTAGGGATATGCGTATTTCAAACTTGTGTTGAGCTTTGAAATCCGTCCGTCTGGAGGAAAGCAAAACAGCGCTATAAGCGTCTTTTGCTGAAGTAAACAAGTGCCAACGGCAGCCTTCCCCTCTCATCATCCCATGGCGTAGTGAGAGAACGCTGTCCATTAAATGCCTCTAGTGTTAATAGTCTTATGTTTGGATGTACTCATTATATGGATACCATACTTCTCATTTGAATTTTGCTATTTCAAACCAATAATTAGGACATAAAGAGATTTTTGCAATAAATGTGAAAAATATCACATTTAGAACTAAACAATTTCTACCTAAAATCATTTTTGGTCTTCGGTAAATTTAAAACCGAAAAATTGGAATCGATGGAAGATTCATGACATTTTCCTGTAGTTAATGAAGATTATTATTTAGTACGTTGAAGTGGTTTGAAGGCTATAATGAAAGGTTCTAAACATGGTCATGAGTTAGGCAGTTCTTTGAAAATCTACTTATGAAATTAACACAATAGCATGGATAAATGGTGTAGTGTGGCTTAGTGAAGTAAAGGCTTAAGTTACTCTCAAAGTACGTCTCAATCGGGAGTTTCTGAATCTGCACTTTCCTGCAAACAGAGAAATGCGTAAATTAATATAAGAAAATAAGTAATTGCAATATTATATTTCACTCAGAGATGCTGAATAATTTACCATCCTTATATTTTCTTAATTTTCGTCTCAATCGGGAGTTTCTGAATCTGCACTTTCCTGCAAACAGAGAAATGCGTAAATTAATATAAGAGAATAAGTAATTGCAATATTATATTTCACTCAGAGATGCTGAATAATTTACCATCCTTATATTTTCTTAATTTTCGTCTTAAATTCAGTAATACATGAACGTTCATAGCGCGACATCTCCGTGGCCTAGCCCGGCAGGATTTGCTGTAGGTGATATTTGCCTAGCGCCTCTACTCATACCCCATATTATTGTCTGTTCGTTCATGTGGCTTACATATTTTATCACGATGCTGAGTCAACATCACGGCTCCAACTGGGAATCGAACCAAAGAATGTAATACCCACATACCTCTAGGGGGCCTCTAAGATATTAATTGTGAATACGAAAACTTTGGAACTAGCTAAATTTAACCCTATTAGAATCAATTCTATCCTATTTGGCCGGACTTCGTGGAATGACATTCTGAAGTAATAAGAAAAACATTGTAATATCCACAAGATGTTTATTTATTTCTATCTGCTACACAGCCAAACTCTTCGAATTTCCTGAAAAAGGTGACAACCATTTTGTTGCGTAAAATGAGCAGAGGTCCATCTTTGAGCGCAAACACTATAACGAATCAAAATGTGAGGAATCATACTAAAGTACTGCATAATCTGTTTTTCTACCAGTTTCCTTCATCACTGTCTAAATCGCTTGAAAGTTTTTCCGGAAAATCCGAGAATATCCTTTTCTGAGAAAATCGGCCAAGTTTGACACCCTTGTATCTTTTTGACGCGTACAAATAACGAAAAATTAATGACGGTGTACGAAAACTCAATCTTTTCTAAATTAATATGCGAATTCCCTCACTCTATGTTTGTCCTCTTGGCCAGCTTTTATATATTAATATTATAATTATGGATATTAAAAAAAATCCCGATTAGGTTGTATCTATTGTTGGGGCGTGAAAAGTTCAAAGTATACTATTTTGTTTTTATGCCTTGTAAAATCTCGATAAGGAGATCAATGAAAGCGATTTATTCTCGTTATTTTCACGCAAAATGTTTCTAACGTCTATTTTATTTTTTATCGTTGTGTAATATTTCAACATGCCGTTCTTTTCTCTATGAAAATCCACGTTAAGTTCAGTAACCTCTCAATTCAGACCCTTAATTATATCTTTTCTTTCTGAATTCCAACCTAATTTAGCCTTTGTTTATTTTACAACTCAATTCGAGATGGTAGTGACAAGTATAAATAAGTAAGTTAATTGTCTTATGCTCGGAGTTGTTTCTAGGAAAAAATTTTAAAAAACTTGAATGAATGCTTTCTTCATGGAAATAAAAGTAAATACCAATTTGAAAATTACTGTTATTTTTCCACACCTGTCCTTAATTTGTCTCCAGTTCGTATTTGATTCTCGGAACCACAAATTAAATGGCCAAACTTATTTTCAAGCTCTTATTTCCCGTGGTCTTGACCACATATGTTAAACCGTGGGGGTAATGGAATTGATTTCAAATCAACGGAAAAACTTATTTAAAAACAACTAGTATTCGTTTATTAATGAATTATGAAATTATTTACTATGAAATTATCTACGTACATAAAAATAAAAACTTATTTATAAACAACAAATCACAGCACCACTATGACACTAGAAGGAGTAACTAGTTGTTATATACGATTTGTCATCTGAATTTATATGAAAGAACTCCACATTACATGGCCATGAAAGTATAAACTAATATCCTAAAAAGTTGTTTGTTAATATTTATAATTTATTTATTTACTTATTTATTAAAACTTGCATTGCAATTTGGGCATTTGGCCAGGTGTCAACGCTGGAGGGAAGTATAACATGTTAATTTGAAAACTGTATGGCATTCGCCCAAGACGGGAGGGAAAACCCTCCAAAAACCTCCCGTAGGCAGCGTATGAATAACATACATACATACCTAAGTGTTCTACCTTTCGGTAGGTACATGTGCCCTAATATTCGCTATTCATTGCTTTTTCTTTCGTTATCTGCTAACTCACCCCACCCTCTTCCCCTGCATTCTACCCTCAATTACATTCTTCAGCAATACCTCTCCTCTCAATATTTGGCCCACCCATTTCTTTTGTCGGCGCTTAATTACTTCAATTAAAACCCTTTCCTCCCCTACCATTTCTAGCACCTCTATGTTTATTTTTCTATCCACCCAGCTCACCTTTTCCATTCCCTGATACTGATTTTAACCTTTTCCCATTTTCCGTCTATATTAAGTTCCCTTACCTTATCCTCTATGGCCTTACTGACCGACTCTTGCAACTCTCTAGTTTTCCCATTCTTAAGGGCTTCTAAGTTCCATTTGGGTGTAATTTTTGCCCTAAGGATCTTTTTAAACTTTAGCTCGGTTTCCATCACGACCAGGTTATGATCCGAGTCAACATCAGCACCAGGGTAACTTCTTGAACCTTTAACACTATTTCTAAACCTTTTTCTTACCAAAATATAATCAATTTGGTACATATCCGTATCTCCTGGCTTTTTCCATGTGTACCTCCTATTATGGTGCTGGAGAAGTTTGTTTGTAATAAAGAGGTTATTTCTCTTGCAAAAGTCTGTTAATTTCTGCCCCTTTTCGTTTCTATTTCCTAATCCGAACCCTCCCACTTCTTCTCCATCTTTGCCTTGCCCAACTACCGCATTCCAGGCCCCCATTACAATTAGGTTTTTATTGCCTCTAACCCTTCCCATTACTTCTTCTATTTGTTCATAAACTAGTTCTACTTCATCATCACTATATTCACTAGTGGGCAAGTATACCTGAACTATTACCGTGTTTATTACCTCAGCTTTTATTTCTGCTGGCATAACCCGGTCACTTATTAGCTCTGTGGCTATCACTGCTATGGTCATTTGAACACGCAAGCCCTTCCACCACGACAAGGGAAGTAACTAAAGTAAGATACATGGTATTTATAGTCGCATGTACAATGTTTCATGAAATATCATGACAGGAGATCATACAAGAAATGAAATACGGTGACAATGAACAAAATATTCCAGAAAAATTTAAAAGCAGTGTTACCGAAGAAATGTTATTATTCGGTAGATAAGTTTCTGTCGGTTACAAATATATATTGCAAAGTTTAAGGAGAGATTTTTCTACAAATTGGCCTAAAATATTTTTGTAATGTTTTTGAGTGTCAATCCCATTTGTAAATTTCATATATTATGTACATTTCATACAAGGTAATCTAATTTATTTAATTTAATTATACAAACANGTTCAATACAAGGTTTACTTCTGTGCAACTGGATGTAATTGTAAAAAAATAAATTATTATTATTTTTATTGGTCCAGTATATAGCATAAGCCGTTGTGATACTGTGAAGAAGATCAGGGAAGTTGATCCTAGAACGAATCGATTAAATAATTCTTTTTTTACCTCGAGAGCGTTATTATTTTTTTAAATTGCTACGAAGAGTATGGAGAAGATAGAGATCTAACCCTTTGCTCTCCCAATTAAGGAAAATGTCAGGAGCAGATGGTGGATTCGAGATTTCCGATGGACTGGAATTTAAAAAGGCATATTTTTACTGAAAAACATATCGTTTCTTGGGCATTAACGGATACGATTCCAAATTTTCAAACTATGTTTAAAGGTCATCGAAACTGTCGCTTTAAATTCAATGTAGATCCTCCATTATGCAGACAGTCTTCTTGTTATGACCAGGCATATATTCGAAATGAAAGCCTAAACTAGGTAGACTTACAAGGGTAGGCCGAGAACTACCCGATCTAAAAAATATGTTTTTTCTACATGGTCTTCTTTCAGCTCAATACACTTTTTCCAGTGATGTGCAACTGCTT
The DNA here is from genome assembly GCA_000376725.2 of Ladona fulva. NCBI lineage: Eukaryota > Metazoa > Arthropoda > Insecta > Odonata > Libellulidae > Ladona > Ladona fulva. The sequence goes on along the minus strand of KZ308430.1, from coordinate 651,546 downwards.
CGATACCCTGTTTATCGTGAGAACCATCAAATCGCCATTAACCGTAGAATCCACCTCTTCATTGTTTGCAAATCTTTTACCACCACGTAATTTTTTTAAGTTTGGTAAGAAAAAATAATCCAAGGGGGTGAAATCTAGAGAATAGGGTGCGTGAAAAAGCGATTCGAACATTAACTCATTAAAAAAATCCCAAGGAAGAATGGACTTGAAAAAAGTCTGACGGGACCGGAAATCGAACCCGGGTCTCCCAATTGCCGGTCGGGTGCTCTGTCCGTTGAGCTATCCCGGCAGAACGATGCGAACGATGCCGCCATGCGGACGAACTCGCAACGTCCTTGCTCACAAAGTATCCCGAATGGCTTGGAGAAATGTTCAAAGTCACCCTTACCCGTTTTCCATTAACTCATTATTTTGGTCATCGCGATAACGGATGTGTGAACTGGTACATTGTCTTGATGAAACAACACTTTCTTTTTTTCCAACTGCGGCCGTTTTTTTTTACTTCAAACGCTGTAAAAAGTTTACACCATTCTCGCCGTTGATTTTTTTTCCTGCTTGAAAATAATCCATGAAAAGAATTCCACGCGCATCCATAAAACTTAAAATTAAAAAAAAAACAAAATTAAAATTGCAAATTTTACTCCAATATTTAAAAGCGCGGCTTAAAGAAGGATCCAACGAATTAAAGGCGTATCTCTTTAACGTCCTTTAGTTACAAAATAATAGAACTTATGATACTTAGCTTCTTAATGGACTTTCTCGACACGTCCAAATTCATAGTGAGAAATCGACACGATTTTCTTAAGACAAGATCCTGAGAGTATTAGCTGGCGTTGCTAGTTCGCGATGATCTAAAATCTACCGAAATTAAAAGGCAAGTCGACGCGATATTTTTAGATTCTTGGAAAGCATTTGATAAAGTTCAACATAATAAATTACAATAAGAATTAAAAGTTTTGGGTATCAATGGAGAAGCTAAACCTGGATTAAGGACTTTCTCTCCGACGAAGAACAAATAGTTGTACTGGTTCGTATTGATTGGTTAAAATGACCTCGGGCGTGCCACAAAGAAGCGTAATCGGACCGTTACCATTTTGAGTGTAAATCAACGACCATAGCAAAAACATTAGTAGCAAAGTTAGGGCATCCGTGGACGACACGATAATTAACAGGAAAATAGAAAGTTCAGATGACAGAATAACACTGGAGAATTATTTGGATAAAACTATGAAATGCTGCAACGGAAGGCAACTAGAGATCAATATAAACAAATTCTCGGTAATAAACTCCTTCGAAAATAAAAATGCCAATGATTATTCGTACAGTCTCCGATGGAAAACTTTATTAACAGTATAATTGATGAAATATATTGGAGTAACCCTCACAAAAAAACTTAACATGGGAAACCCACATTCGTAATATATGTGGACGAGCTCCTAAGAGACTCGGATTCGTTAGGAGAATAGTCAGTCAGAGGGAAGTAAAGGTACGTGAGCGATGTTACGTTGCATTGGTCAGGTCACACCTGGAATATGCGTGTAGTGTATAGGATCCAACTGGAAAGTGTTGTATTTGAGAATTAGAAAAATTACAGCGAAAGGCGATACGTTTTGTAAAAATTGTTACGACAAATCAGTGAGCGTCAAATGCGTCAGGAAGGGAGACGGGAAGCTTTAGAAGATAGAAAATTTAAACAAAGGATAGATTAGACAATACAATAGATAGATAGACTAAACAAGTTCAGAGTAGCTTCGTAGTAGATGTAGCCGCTATAATGCGTCCTCCTGTTATATAGGCCGTTCAAATTCTGAGAGAAAAATCAGAGAGATAGAAGGCTAGACGAATCAATTCAAAAATTCATTTTTTCCGTGAACGATTCGCGAAAGTAACCGATTAGGAGAGTAGAGTCATGGTGCATGCACCCCTACCACACGCCGAAAGACAGCTTGTAGTATACACACCTAGATTTAGAAAACTGAAGGCATAATCATGCGAACAGATGGAACTTTCTTCGCTTTCTTTGTAGCCAATGTTCCCCTTTCAGTCCTTTTTTGTACGTTTCTTCGTTTCAGGTGTGAAGTGATGACCCATATTTCATCCATGGTTATTAATCGACGCAACTCGGCGTTATTTCCGTGAAACATCGCCGAACACTCGATTAAAAAATCCTCACGACGCTGTTTTTGCTTCATCGTGAGGAAACGCGACACCCGTCTCGTGTCTCATGTCCATAGTTTCAGTCAATATGCGATGCACAAAACTTGTTGTAACGTCTATTACATTTTAAACTCTGCTGCCCAATATTTCATTGTTATAATGGAAAGTAGCTGACTCCCCAAAAGTATAATCTAGCTCGACTTTGATATTAGTTGCACTGAGACGTTTCAAATGAACGTACTGTATCACGTAAAAATGACCAATGTTTTCCATGTTACAGATTCTTTGAGAGTGTTTAAAATTGGACACACACAATTGGAACAGGAAATAAACAACGTAGCGTCATGAAACTTCAAACTGAAGCTTTTTAAGGCTGGTAATTTCGATCATAGTAATTTTTTTAAACAACAACAGCCCTCTATACATCAGCTCGGGTACATTTGGGACTACAATCGCACAGTTTAGCTTATTGGATATCTCAAACGTATTTCTCGCAGTTTTATGTTTTGGAAACCTAGCAATATGTCCTGAATGCTGTAGGATTACTCTCCATAAAAATATGTTTATGCATTTGTGTCAAATGAGATTAGAACCCTCGAAGAAGCGGAACATTGTGTTCATTGTAAAAAACATTCTAGTAAAATACTGTTTGTTTTTCGACCTAAGACCTGGTTGCTTTCCGTTCTCAATAATCCGTCGTCAGTATATTTTGGCGAAATTCAAGTTAGTCGTTCAAAATTAAAATATTAATCTACAGTGTAAGTATGTGAATATTGGATCATTTGTTTATTTTACAGGTCTTATAAAAGAAAATAATTTAATGACACGAATAATACTTTTTAACAAAAAAAGCTTAGATGTTGTGTGGTATTCGGTTCCTGAGTTGAAGGAAAATATAAACAAATACGAGAAATAATATTAAACTTGTCGTAAGTCAAGAAACTCCTTTAATATGTAATATTATTAGAGATGTTCAATCGATAAACCAAAAGTATAGCAAAATTCTTGTATAACAATTGATCGGAAGCAACATTGAAGTACCACGGTACCACGGTAAAATTAACCAGGATTACTGTTCCAAGGAGAACGGACGTGAATAAACTCTGGCAGGACAGGGACGCGTACCCCATTCTTCCGCTTACGAGCACAACTGCTTTAGCCATTTAGCTATCTTACCAGAACATCAAAACATTTCGGAAGACATGATAGGCAAGGTGAAATGGCTCTTGTGTGGAAAGAGAAGGACCCAAGTTCGAATCACAGTCCTACCAGAATTTCTTTATGTCCATTTCTCCTTGGCAATGTTCCTAGTTTCACTAATTTTGGTACAATAACATCATTATCCCTTTACAGAGCATTCTATTGGAAAAATATCGATATTAAGTTTGAAATATTACATATACCTATGTAGATGTAGATGTAAGTAAACTGAAAGTCGCCTTTCGCCGTGTGGCAGGGGGTTTGTGCACTATAACTCTATTCCCTAATCGATAACTTTCGCGTATCGCTCACTCAAAAAGTGAGTTCAATTCGTTCTAGCATCCCTGATCTTTCTCGCTGTATCAGAACTGCCTATGTAACAGAGAGGACGCATTTTATCGGCTACATCATCCCTGTACTTGCTTTCTCTAAGCTTATCCAGTAAATTAATCATTTGTTTATATGTTCTAACTTCTAAAGATTCCCATCCTGCGTCTTGAAGTAACGCTCACTGATTTATCGTAGCAATTATTCACAGAAAGTATCGCCTTTTGCTGCATCTTTTCTAATTTCCGAATACAACACTTATCCGCAGGGTCCCATACACTACGCACATACTCATAGCTGACGCAAAATAACAAGGCAAACTTTTACTTCCCTCTGACCGACCATTCTCTTAATGAAGCCGAATTTCTTAAGTGCTTTTACACATATATTATGGATGTGGGTACCCCGTGTTAAGTTATTCGTGAGGGTTACTCCAAGACATTTCACAGATTCCACTGTTAATATGTTTATCCCGCGGAGACTGTACGAATACACTTTAAAGATGTATTAATAATAGATTTTCTTTCGAAGAAGTTGATTAATGAACATTTGTATACATATAGTTCTAATTTTCAATCATCGCAATATTTCATAATTTAATCGAATTCATTCGACAGGGATAACATATCCTCTCAACTCTTAATCTCTCTGTTAATTACCATGTCATCCGCTAACATCGTTACTTTTCTATCAGTGAAACATAAGATTTGTTTATCCGTAATAAAGGTAATATAATGAAAGTACGTAATCGATTTTTCATTTTAATTTTTGACATTTTACTTATATCATTATATATGCACAAGTCGAGGGGTAAGCTGTTTTATCAAACGGAAGTGATAAACTAAATCATACATTAACAACTCTGGAAACTCATAAATATCAATCATTTTCTACACTAATTATTCAGAATTCAATCGAAGAAGCCTTACCCTGGTAAAATTCAATAACAGGAATCAATAATAAATANATTCAGAAGACCCTCCGAAATAAATAAATATAATAAATAAATAAATGATGAACGTTTAGTCGATGAAACCGGTCGCTAATAAATGTTTCTGTTATTTGCACAGTTATTTACCATGATAACTATTCATAATTCATTGCATTATAAGATAATAACTATATGTGTTCGTGAGTGAGAGGTAGAAAATGAGAACGTGTGAACGAATGTAATCGCATCTATTTAAGTGAGATGTAAAGTTAATTCCTGCGTTGAAGGAATTAGTGTTTATGAGTATAGGTTGGTCTTAAAAACTCAACTCTTGAAATTTAAACGAATAATTTCGCCAAGAGCTGATCAAACCCAGTTTTATGAATAGATATTTCGGAAAGAGATTAGAGAGATATAGAAAACTAAAATAGGCTATTCAAATGGCTCTTTTCGGTCGTAGAAAAGCGTCCTGACTAATCTCTTCCCACACGACTGTATGAAGAGATCAAAATCTCAACGGGAAGAAAATTTTAAATTCTGAATTGCGCGACGGTACTCGTGGGCATTAACGTCAGTGATGTATTTATTTTAGTCTCGGTGTTAATAGACGTGCATCAAGCAAATAGGCTAGTCTTCCACCAGTAATGGAGACATTGAATGGGCGCGGACAGGCAAACGGACAGGGGTAGTTGAACATTTGGAAGCGAGGAGGTTCTGAAAACGCTGTAAAAGGAACGAGTCTCGCCATGTTTATAAACATTCCGAAAAGTTCCTTGGAAAGGATTAATTAGGTGGGACTGGCAGGGCACGAGTCGTGCACCTGGCGGATCGAGAGGTTTGGGAAGAGGGGTCGCGGTTTGAAAGACAAATTCTAATTGGGAAGGAGCGCTGCGAGAATGGGAAACGTCCTTAGGGCGAAGCGCGAAAAGACGAAGGCATACTCATTAGTAAGAATCACGCAAATCGGGTCAAACAGACTGAGAAAACATACGAAGCTAGTTTGTATTTACCAACGAATTGCTTTCGCGCAGAAGTTCTACGAGAGAAAGGGATCGGGAAAATTTTGAGGGAATCCGATACACTGCAGAAAAAAACAACGTCGATTATGAACAGTTTCGGGGAATCTCGCAGTCTCAAATATTTAGAAATCTGTCGAGGAGGGTCTTCCGTACTCAACCCTTCGGTAATGTACACACAAAAGTGAAGGTAAACAAAACAAGGGTGACTAAAAATATCTTTCTCATGTGGATGAGCCTTGGCAAAGTTTAGGTATACCTTAAAGGATAGCGACTTTAGACCCTATTTGAAATTTAATCATTAAATTTTCTATGGAATGTATTCAAGTAAATACAAAAAATATTAGAGATTAATCCAATAAGTAAACAACTATATTTTCGAAACTTACTTCGAAACTCTTTACTCTATAATAACATTTCGAGCTTGATATGTATATACGCAAACATACAATCGTCTTTGTCGCGCGAAATTAGGGCTATAGTTTTTTCAAAATAATGTACAAAATACGAGTACGAGTGTAATGTAATTTAAACTGCAGTATACACATATTTTTAACAAGCTCTGTGGAAATAGAAATAAAAGGAAAGAAAGAGGAAAAATATTCCGCAATTATGTTAGCTTAACCTTTGCATGGTCAGTCATTACAAATGCTATCAATTCGTTACGAATACCACTTCATAGTTCAAGAAAGATAAAAACTATCGAAGTATTACTTAAAGGCATTCTATTTTCAAGGACGTCGCAATTTAAAATTATTAGGATTACCTTTTTTACGTATTTACTCTAGTTGGATATGAATGCCGGATTTACTGCTCTCTGTAAAGTTAAGCGCAATATTAATGTTTTAAGGAGGATGTTGACATGTGATTGAGATCGATTTTGCATATAACGACTAGTTATTATACTATCAAGTAACGTACTTTCCACGTAAGTTGGCAAAAAGACTTGTCATTATTGTCTCCCGTCGAGTCACCATAGATGAACTATATTAGGATTAAATATTCTGAGACAGTATTGACACAAATGTCTCGTAGTAGAAGTATAAATGTGAATAGTAATTCCTAGCGTTATTTTATGCTAATTGCGTTGTACATCGGTGGGCGTAAACTTTATTAACAGGTTATAGATTACTTGATAATCGGTCCTTACGGGTTTCAATAATCATCGTAATGTCTATTTACCACACAAAATTCAGTAAACAAAATAGTGCACTGCGATAAATCATATGCTTTTAAGACGGAAAGAGTTATTGAAATGAAGATTATTTTACAAGGGCATAAAGATTATTAGGCAATGTGACAAATAAAAGACATTTCACGCTTATAGGATGCTAAATTAGTAACTTATTAGTACTAACTATCAATGAGATGAGTCTCAAATAATCATTTAAAATTTTTCTCGTTACTAGCATGGTATCAAATATGCATACAAACGGAGATTTAACATAATAAAAATTGGCGTATATCAACGGAATTTGAACAGGACTAAATAGAATACAATATTTCGAAAAATTCAACATTCCGCAAAGATCTTAGTTGGACTTATCCATAAGTAACTTTATATATATACATAACCGTGTAAGACTTGTACGTGTGAAATAACTACCAGTATCATATTATAATATATTCGTATGATAAATTACAAGAATGAATCGTAAGGATTTTTTGCTCATATCTTAAAAATATGTTTGAGTATCGCTAAATTTTCCGGTATTTATACGATCTTATGCGAATTTTTATGTTTTTTGGATTAAACCAAAATTGGAATCCTTTTAATGTTTACGATTCGGAACTTTTTCCCCCAATTCTCGTTTGATTAGAATTTCGAAGCTTCGTTACCCTTCAGCAGAAATACTTCTCGAAACCCGATTTTTCCCGTATCATACACTTGAGGGGAAACCTAAGAAAGAAAACTCGCGTCAATGACGGAGAGCATATTCTCGGCACATGTCACTCGCAGGCATCGAGGAAATATCAGCTCAGGTTGTATCCGCCAATAACCCCCGGGGCCTTATTCGCACAAATTCGCAACCTCTGCGGAGTCCCACAAAAATGTCTCCGCCGCTTACATATTCCCTTCCATTTTTCTTCGGCGGAGTCCGTATCGCCCCTCGCCTCCATTGTTCCCCTCCACTCCTCAGCCCCTCCTCACCTCCACACGGATCCAACCTCACTCAGTTCTGCGCTGTCCTCCGTTGGCGCCGTTCGCCTCTGCTCCTCGCGATTCTGCGCTTACCAGTGCGTGTTCTGCACCTCCACGGACAACCCCTCGAGACACCGCCAAAATAACGGACGAAATTTTTAGATCGATCTTTTGTCCAGCTAGTGCTACTGTGGCGATCGCTCCCGCTGCGACCGCAAATTGCGACTGTGTTTTTTTCGGACTTTGCCGGCGTGCAGGTGAGAGGAGGTGTCCCGAAGGCCCATCCGCGAGGAGGAGACGGTGTGGAAAAAGGTGAGTTCCCCCGTGTTTGTTTGTCGAGTTTTTTGCGGCGTGTCTTTTGCGGCGGGTGGGGGCGGTTGATTGATTGCTGTGCATGGTCAAGTCTTAATTTGCGGCGGATTTGATAATAGCGGCGGGGACAATGTCCATGACAGGGCCCGTGTCGATCCGTGGGTTGGCTAATACCATTAAGCGGGCAAATTCAAAACGGCAGAGGATTAGTCCCTCGCCTCGTTGACTTTTATCGAAGCCCGCGGAATATACTCGCGGCCTTCTTCAGGGTTCGTTGGTGGCGTTTTTAATCCCTCTGCCCTCATAAATGTTCTTTCGTCTCGTGTCTTCCTTTTTTCACTCGTAAACTGCGCTAAATCGAATTCCGGGCTAGTAGTCAGATATGACGCCATTTGACTGTAGTCGTTAAATGTAGTTTACTTTCTGAATCCATGACAACATTGTCCAACACCGGTTTCGGCCGACTAAAAGAACGCCAAAGATATTTCTTAGAATGCCCCATGCTTACATGATGCACCACGGTTCCGTAGATATCCCCTTTTCTGTTGACGATGTCTTTTTACACTTTTCCTTTTTTCTAGGAAGCCTTACCGTCGTTTACTGCTGTGTATTAGATCTAACCGCAGTTTAATGGCTCTTTCCTTGCAACGATACTGTTAAGCTGTATTTTTGGGGTGACTAGATAATTTTTAAATTGTTGTTCTATGCCATTCGGTATAAATACGGTTTAATAAACTTCATGCTTCCCGAACAACCATGCTCCGTTTGACTCAGTGTTCTTATACTCTATTTTTTCTTGGAAGAAGTAATTACATATGCTATGTATAGTAATTACATATGACATATATGTATCATTATTGTAACATAATTATTATTTTAAAACATGACAATTCTTTTCGCAGTGTATCTCTTAACCTTGCATCTCCTACAACCGAGATCAATTCCTCTTTTCCATCATCCTTCTAACTGGTTTAATCACAACTCACTACATATATAAATATAGACATTATTCTATATTCATTCCATCTTTTTACGGCTACAAGTATGACTTAACTCCAGTATCCGTTTTCATCCTCTCATCATTTTATGATTTACATAATCGTAGAAAATATTATGCACAATAGTTTGCTCGTTAAGCTCACTCACCCTTTCTTTAGGCCTCTCCAAGTATTTTCTCAGTTAGAATTTTCACCGTTTTGAGAAATGCAGTACCAGGGCCATTTTCCACCCGTGAAATTCGAATAATGTATTCATAAAAGAAATTTTCTTTGCTTGAAAGCCCACTACATTTGTATCATGGCAATGAAAAACGCTCTCAAAAACTTGTAAATATAAAAAATTAACCCGCGTGCGGGATCTACATTAATTCCGAATACCTCTACGACACTTTTTCATCGTCAACCGCCGTTGAATATTGCATCCGCCGAGTTTAAATTCCTGCGAGTCTAATCCAATTAAATATAGGTTATCTCTTCAACTGTGGTCACGTACAGAGCGCTATGAGTTTTGCGCTTGAACAAATCCTGCAATTCTGTACTCTCCCAGTGTAATGAAAATTTCCAGTTCAGTCAACGCAATCATTGTATCCTCCGATGGACACCTTTTCCCAGATATCTTTAGTAATGGGAGGCGCTCGCTCATTTCCTGTTACGGCGTAGAATTAATCGGCCATCCACCGAAAAGTGCCCTCCGGGTAGGTACGCAAAAACGCGCTCGCAGTGATATCTCTATTTTATGATAGGATTATTTTAATGCAATTCGGCACGGAATCCTATATTTTCCGATTTTATATGTCGCATACCTTTGTCTTTAACCGCTATCGTTGATTTGCCTTTATTTGTTCGTCGAGACGTAAATGGTTCACTCCTTGCTCCAAGGTTTGATGGAATTCCGTGGTTTCGATGGTACTCTTGCACTTTTCTCTTGTAATACGTGAAACTCTGCTCTTACAGCCGTTACATGCTTCTTTTGATCCTTGTGTTAGTTTAGTAGTTCGAAATATTCAACATTGCGTTAAAAACAATTCTTCAGAAGAAAACGAAACATTCGGTTCAAGGCTTTGTATGGACGAGTGTAATCAGTCGCAACCTGTATGAATGATTAATTGATGCTAATGAATGGTATAATTCTCATAATATTAATGTTAAATATTCACAAACGAGTTCAGATGACTAATATATTTGCAAAACATCAACTGTAGGATTCAAATCCAAATCTAATGTTGAATCTAACGGCTAAAATCGTAATGAATAATTTTTATCAAAGTTAATCCTCGATATTTCCTTCTTTTTGCCACTTGATTGACAAAATTGATTTTAATCAATTGATTTGAACCCTCAAATAAATTGAAATTAATCATTATATATTCGATATTATTTTAGTTACACATAATCAAGATTATCTTTTTATAGTAGTAGTATTATTAAAAGTTCTTCGACAGTATAGGTCATTTCGCACGTGGGCCCCAACCGGGAATCGAACCCGGGACCGCTTTCATTGAAGTCTAACGCGTTGCCCACTTGGATATCCGGGAGCCCATTATCATTTTCGTCTAATTCAAGAAACAGAAAAAAATATTAGAAATAACTCATTCCCAGAATAACTTTATTCCAGAAGCACCTTTCAGTGTGCTATGTAATGCCATATATATATTCCCAATGAATCTAACTAAATATATTTAAAATTATATATTGATTGTTCCACTATATTAATAATACGTATTATATACAAAAAATGTTAATTACGTAACATTAGGTATGGCTTATAATGAGAACCATTCTTTCTTTACGTTTTCAATTCTTATTTTGGGCAGAAATGTTGATCGCGATTATCATGCGCCTTGGTCTGTGCATGATAGATTTATGACCCAGCTTAACTTGCAAATTACCTTTAAGATGCATTTCGCCATGGTTGCATACTGAAACAAGGAACCTTTAGTTTGGAATTAGTTCTTCCTTACGAACGAGCTGTTTATTAGAGCAAACAAACTATGAAAATAGTTATATTGTATGAAATTCCGTATTTCGAATGTTAGTACATTGAATAATATAAAATAGAATTCTTCCAAGAAAAACTTTCTTTTCTGTTGAGTCTTTAGGCTTAAGATTTGTTTTCTTAGTCTTTACATTTATTTCTTAGAAGATATACTAGATTCATAGTTAACTGATTTCCAGTGATTTTCTTCATTAAGCAATTACAAAAATACTTCCAATGCATTAGATTTTCCTCCCCAAGAATTATTTCATTTCTCGAAATAAAGAACATATCTCTAAGCTACGTAACACGTTTCGGAAAGCAACTGCGGAATTTATTAAAAATGAGTTACGACTTGTATTAGAAACAGGAGATGGATTGTGTTATCTCTTGTAATCCACATTTATATCATATGTAAACTGTTTTTGGTTGAATGGATGATCTTCACCGATTATCATGCATTATGCGTATTCTATCAATTTGACAGTACGTATAAATATTAACCAAGAGTTTCAATTGAAGAATTATGGATTTTTAATACACGCTTTTAATACCCACAGAGTAGAAACTAAGAGTATATGTCGTAAAATCCATTGTTTGAAAACAATCAGATCATTATCTTTCGGGAGTTTCTTCTTTACTAAGAACATTTAGAAACAGGTGGATAAATACAGGCTGTAGAATAATAGATAATTGGAATCGTTAAAGGAGCCATTTGTATGGTTTTTAGAATAGTACACCGGGTCAAAGTGTTTGTGGCTTAATATCTGACAACAGAAAATTGTACATTTGAAAGAAATATTGCATGGGAATGATAGTTATAGTAAATGGGCACAATAAACTATACTATTATAATTAATATTAATATTAAATAATAAGTCTGACTTGGAATCATGAAATTTTAGATATGTCATTACATTATCATTGCCATGAGGGTATATTATGTAAACATGTGTGCAACGGAGCATATTAACGTTTCCCTATCTGTATTTCGTTTCTATATTTCTTTGGTAGAAGATTTTCCCAAAAGAATTTTTTGGGGTTAAATTGGATGTTACCAATTCATCTAAGCTTTTTTTCACATTACTGTTTAGAAATATTCCAGCTTCACAATTACAAGTCAGCCATTATTTATTCGTTTTAGGAGTAATGGAAAAAAGCACTGCATTCTTTAAAATACTGATGTACCTAAAAAGCAATTCCGTCATACAGATAGTTATATCTTAGTAATGAATCAAAATAATATAGTGCACAGAGAGAAATGCTCTTTATTGCTCATGACTGCATTTTTAATAGGCGACCTGTTCTTGTTGTCTTCATCGGAATCGTCGCCACAAGGAAAATGTAAATCATTTTCGTTAGTGAATTCGCTGTAATTTATGTCATGTGAACATATTCAGACTGTCGCACATTAAATTGCTCATAAAGCTCTTAAAACCAATTTATTATAATTTAATTACGAACGGATTACATATTTCTCCTTCAATATCCACCAATAAGCTGTTTTATAATTATTTCAAAATCCAGCCATAATTTAAAAAAAGTATGGAAAAAAATACTAAAAGTATAGAAAATTTAGGGATATTGAGTATTGTGAGTTCAATGACCGTGGTCCTTAAAAAATTGCTTTCTAATACATGGATATTCCAATTATGCCAACAGAATACATAAGTCTTTGTTAATTGACATATCTTGCGGTGCGAGTCGTAGATTTGGAAGGCAAAACCGGCGTAACTGATTAAAAATATAATTTTTTTTATCCACTCTTAATGATTTCCCATACTTTAAAATTATAACTTTTGATCCTGTTTGTTTTTCGTATGAGATCATATTTATATCTTACACTAACAATTTTGGTCCATTTATATAAATAAATTCGTAAATGGCGATTATTATATCGGAATACTGCTCCACTAGGTATGTAATTCTCTCTTTCGGTACGAAAACTCTCCCTTCTTATATAGCTCTCACATTTCTGTTTACATAAATTCATCGCAAATTAGAGCTATTCCAAGAAATCAATTCCATAATCCATGAGAATCCGTATTTTTGAAAGCATATTTTTTCATGGAAGTTTCCCTTACGTCTTGTGTCGTCGAGTTGTTGATATCGTTATTAAATAAATATGCAAACATTATGTACAATGGACATTAAAAATTAACTAAAATTATAATATAACATATGATAAACCATTAATGCTCTTATTTCAAAAATGACTCCATGATTAACTTCAAAGTTGACTTAATCGCTTATATAGTTACAAATTATTCGGTAGTTAATTGTATTGAATCCAATCATGGGAGCTACGAATAGAGAATGTTCTAAACTCACAATTCAAAATCATAGTTGCCGAAGTAATTCAATCGTCTCGGCCCACCGATTAAATTATTATCCTTTGTTAACGCTATTCGTAACAGTTTCCAAGAAGATTTTAGCAAGGTGCCACAATCATGTGATGCTTGGTTATCAGCCATTTGAATAACTGCCGAAAAAAGTTTTTTAAATGTACATGTCGAAGATATCTTTCGAAATACCTCGGAAGTTTTCGAATCATTCTGGCCTGCTTGCCAAGTGAGTCGGGATCGCTATGGCAACAGATTGAAATCTCATACCGAAAGCCCATTTTTTAAAGAGATAATGGGCTTCTTTTGTTGGCGAGATATCAGCGAGACCAACTTCGCCTTCTGTAAGTTCTGATTCATTAAGTGCTCCCTTTCCATCCACTGCGAGCTGAGGTAGTGGAACGCGTGACGACGTTTTTTTTCCATGCTTAGTATCAAACCGGAGGTGTTAAACCGGAGCCTAACCGAAAGTCAAAAAGAACGGTTAATTTCGTCAGAGTGCAAATCGAACACAAACAGAAAATTTAAAATTCTTGAATCCGACCCGAATCGGAGAATCTTTATTTACTCTAATTCCGATTTCCGTCCCAAATAATACCAATTATTTAATGTTAAAGGAGGAACTTATACTAAATGCGTATACTATCAGTAATCGTTAAGCCAAAATCAATTACATATTTAGATTTATATTGATCTTATCTAATTGTATGATAGTGTTTTTTTAGCATCCCAAGTTGAATTCTAAAATTTTATTTAGTCTCATGTTATGGAGAAGAAATACATATAATAAACTAACATTCCGATGCGCCAAAAAACTTTACTGCTCGGAGCTAGAGAAACCGGTTTAGCTTGACCAGATGGAGCATGGCCGGAACTTTACAGCAATTGGTTTCTTTTTCATTACAGCGGAGAAAAAACGGATCGATAAATATTACAGTTCGATGTCTGCTCAATACTGAAGATGAGCATCACATAATCAAGGCTGAATATTCCCGCATTATGCCGAATTTTCAATGCATAACAGGTTCTTGATTCATTCGAGAATTCTGAATCCCTTGAAAATTCAAAGTATTACAATATTGAATGGTATGTTGATTACGATGATGAATTTAGACTTGTGGCCACATTGATGCAAGAACTGCCGCTGTTTCAGTTGTTAACTTTTCTTGCCTGACTCATATTTCATCGTTCTTAGCGTTGATCTTTTTTCGTAACGCCCTATTTATGTAACGCTCGAAGCCTTTTATTTTCGTCTCTGATTTCAATTTGGTGTCGTTACATCACATCAACATCTACATAAATACCCTGCAAGCCGCCTTACGGCGTGTGGCAGGGGGTGAAAACACCGGGCGTTCGGACTATTTTTTAGCCTATTATTATCATGTATAGTTCGCGGAAAGAATGAATTCTTAAAACGACTCGTACTAGCATCCATTTCTCTTATTTTGCGCTCATTGTCGGATCGTCCAAGGTAGCAGGGGGGTCTCATAATATCTACTATATCTTCCGCAAATGTACTTTCCCTAAATTTATCGAGCAATCGCTATCTAGCTTCTAGTCTCTTATCTTTTAAGGATTCCCAACCTGCATCTGACAGCATTTTGGTAACGCTTGCTTTTTTATCGTAGCACTTCTTAACAAAACGTATCGCTTTCCGTTGCACTTTCTCGAGTTCACGGATGCATGTATCGTCTGCCGGATCCCATATACTTGATGCATATTCAAGATGAGGCCTAACCAACGCAAAATAACATCGTTCTCTAACTTTTTCGTCACATTTACCGACAATACGCCTAATGAAACTGAGTTTTCTAGTTGCTTTAGCACAAATGTTACGGATGTGCGTGCTCCGGTTCATGTTATTCGTAAGAGTGATTCCGAGATATTTTACCGAGTCCACTACTTTAATTACTGTTCCGCTAATACTGTACGATTTATTCTGCCGCAACTGTTTTCTTTCCAAAACATTTACTATGGAGCATTTGCTTGTGTTTAGGTCGAGTTGCCATTTTTCGCACCACCGTTGAATAGGAACTAAGTCGTTTGCTAGGGATTCCTGGTCTTCCTCGCTTGATATTTTTCTATATATAACTATGTCATCCGCGAATATCCTCACTTTACTATCGATTTCGTGGCTCAAGTCGTTTATGTATATCAAGAAAAGAAGGGGCCCTATCACACAGCATTACTTCCCATAGTCATCTTCTATTCGCTATTATGCTTATCCAGAGCGTTACATTATTGATGAACACCTCCAAATACCAAGTAATGACAGTCACCTTTTCGTCTTTATGCACGATTAAATATACAGCACTATTAGTTTATCTTTACTTTGACTTATCTATACTCAATACTACAACTCTCAAGCATTTATGCATTGACGCTGTATCGTTTGGCAGTTGCCTCATGGCAATTTTATGAAGGCTCAGGGCTTTCAGCTTCAGCATGAAATGTTCGAGATGAATATTTGAACTGGTCGTTGTCGGGGACAGATGAGCTGTCGTATCTTATCTTACAACTTATAAAAAAAATTATATTACTATGAATCAATTTGGTATTGAAGAAAGATATATTGCATGTGAAGAACAAAATTTATTTAACTCCAAAAGAGGTTACAATAAAAATATGTACAAAAATTTGCCATAGTATAATCTTATTGTATGGAAATCTACGCCGAATGAAACAGCAGATCGAAAAAGCAACATCGAAACCGTCTCTTTTATTTAATGGGTCATAACTTAGATGAAATTAATTTACTCTTGTTAATATATTTAATTAATTCTTTAAAGAATAAAGTAAAGTTGGTAGATTTTAATCCCAATGAAAAAACACGATGACGAAACAAACTAAAATTCAGCATGTCAAAGATTTCAATTCAAGAATTCTAATAAACCCATAGGCAGCTTCATGTGACTCATGGTTGTAGTGTTGATTTAATTTAGGCTGATTTGTATTCCTTTTCTTATTTTATCCTTATTGAATCCGCACTCAAACTACTAAAAGATGTTGTCAGCGAATAAAATAGGAAAGATTTAATGAAAAAATAAACCGCGCTAGAATTTCGGCGTAATAAAATATTTGTCAATAACAGAAAGTAAATAACCAAGTTTCCCTTTCATTAGTTTAACTTTTTCTAGAACATCAGAAAACCAAATAAAAAAAATGTGTTTCGTTTTCCATGAAGTTTTTGGAAGAATAAAGACAACTGAATTTCAGCGTACGTCGCATCCGATAAAATATTTTCAGATCCACGTGTAGGCGTATTTTATGATGTTATAAATGAGCCGAGTGAGGATTCAGAGCAAATAATCCCCATTTGAATTCCTTAATCCGAGCAGTCCCGAAATTATGTGGAGCATTGAATAAAAAGTAAGACCCAGGAAGGAAACCATATTGAATTCGAGATTAAATTTACCCGTTTCATTTCTTTCACAGGCGGGCTTGTTAATTTGCTCCGGGGCGAATTATTGTAATTTCAATTAAGCGGAGTTCCTTTAACCCGTCCCAGTTTTAGGAAGCAGATAATATCTTTGTGTGCGTCGCATGGCTCGCGAAACTCATTGAAAGATAAAAGCTCTTCATTAAGTAGAAGAGAAAGGGATTTCGGGAAGGTCATTGTGTCCGAGAACGGATGCGACCCTTAAAGTGGATGCGGGTGACGTAAGAGGTGATACATACACACGATGCGGCGACGAGACCCTGTACCTCTACCGTTCGGGAAGGAGGCCCGTGTCACGACGCAAGATGGCGGGGCTGCGAACGGTGGGAAGCTTATATTACGGCGATGTGTGTGCACGTGTCGATAAGTAGGATATCTACCGAACTGACAAGGGTAGGAGAGATTTATCAGGATCCTAGGCATGGACAATGACCTTGTTAAGATGATATGGGTCACTGAAATTGTAACGATTCAGAGTTACACTATTACTAGCCTTTACTAGCCTTACGACGGCAACAGTACGGAGCAAAGAGGACCGGAGAAAATTAATCAGAAAAAAACGGAGGGAAAAAGTGCATCAGAGTGAATGACCACCAAATCATTCCCTATATATATATAAGACTTGTGGCCACATTGATGCAAGAACTGCCGCTGTTTCAGTTGTTAACTTTTCTTGCCTGACTCATATTTCATCGTTCTTAGCGTTGATCTTTTTTCGTAACGCCCTATTTATGTAACGCTCGAAGCCTTTTATTTTCGTCTCTGATTTCAATTTGGTGTCGTTACATCACATCAACATCTACATNTAGGATAGATTAAATTAGATTATCATTTACTTAAACTAACGATATAAGCTAATGGAAAATTCGGAATACGTATAAACTTCATGTTAAATTAGTATTTAGACACAGAAAAGATGGACAAATTGTCTTTCCGAAGACCTAATCTTGATTTTTGGGATGCTGACTAACTTTTCACTATTCTTAGTGTCTCACTATTTACTTAGTTTCTTCAATTATGGAGTCCTATTACAAAGTCATGCGTAAAGCAATTGATAGAATAGTCAATTTATAAAATAGTACATTCTCTGATAATTCTTACAATTACATACTAAGAACATATTAAGATATTTGATTAAATTCATTTTCATAAAATTCATAGGATATTTGTCCCAGATCTCGCAGTCTGTTTTCCTTGAATCACTGTACTTTTCAATCATAGTAATAACGAATTAAAAGTAGAATTTCGGTAATAATTTAAGCTTGTCCTTTTCAGTACAGGATGAACGCCGGTAACTAGGTCTTACTACCCTTTAAACTTTAACTGCTTTCTTATTGCAACGAACATAAGTAAATCATAACTTGAAAAGGTTTGTGTTTACGTAACAATTGAGCCGTAAACATCTCCACAACAACCTTAAAGGCATCATCATTCCTGATTTGAGGATAAAACAAGGATTTGCGAAAACTATCGGAGCAAAACGCATAGTATTTATTTTCAAATCCGGTCCGAGAGATTAGAAGCGTATGAAATTATTTTAAGACATAATTAAAAAGATAAGGAAATGCCAAAATGGAGAGGTTTATTGTTTAGGTTGAGCGACAATTAGAAATTTAAAATTAGGGAATAGCTGAGAATTGCGAGTGAAATCCGATGGAAATACGGAAACCCTACGAAATATATAGATTTAAATGCATACACTATTGTAACGTTTTAAATTCAATTTAGTGATCTAGCTCTTAGTAGCTTAATTATGGCGACCGATCCATGATCATTGTCATTATGTTCGTGATTTGATTACTAACTCAACCCTTTATGTTAAACATGACCTTTTGTGTCCTTTTGGTCTTTCAGCTTTTCGTCCTCCCTGCATCCTTGCTTTCATCACTTCCTTCTGTAGTCCACACCGCACTGTAATCGGATCCTGCTACTTTTCCTATTCCCACAATCAAATCCCTTTCATCTTCAACAAACTTCATTACTTCCTCATTCGTTTCCTCTTTAAACTGAACTTACTTTCTTCGCCCTGTGAGGATTTCAATTTCTAACTCAGTCGGTCCTTGGTGATAGATGAAGGAATGAATTCACTCCTCACATGTTATTGTAAAATTCTATGGTTATTTGCAGCCTCTCTTCCTAAGTACCATTCAAATTAATCATCTATGCCGATTTCCTCCCTTCGATATTTATCTCTGAAACAACACTCATTTATCTCGAGATGCGTATTCCTTGTTTATCAAAGACTTTAATTTATAAATAAACAATACTTTTGTCATATTCTTACGTCCGGATAACTGTTTTCCTTCCCCATTGCTCGCTCCGATTCCAGTAAGGCATACTTCTAATTATTGTTTAACAAAATGTTAAATACTAACAAAAATATTGAATTCTATCCAGAAACAACAATAACAATTAATTATGAGAAATCTCAGCCTTGCCCAACAAAAAATTTATCGCGTGTCGTTACTAAATCATCGTAGCACCGAGCCGCCAAGGACCAAATCGTCGCGGACCAAATCTCCGCGGACCTAAGTTCCGGCTGCGCCTTAGAGGAAATAATCTATAAACTACGATAGCGGAACAACGAATTACTTTCTGATTCCTTTGATATCCCTACCAATTCGATTATTTAATTCACACCTCGGTATTAGAATTACAGAGATTCTTAGCAAAAAAGTGGATATTTTGTCTGATATTTTGCCTTAGATATCGTAAAGAGAAGTTTGTAACTAAATGAATATATGTTTATAAATTATCGTGAAAACTTTAATTTTTGTTCGGCTCTTTAAAGGAACGATTTGTGCGTATCAACCTAACATCAAAGCAGATTCTGCAGGAAAAAATGACTCCAAATCGATACATTCAAAATCAACGTTAAGGTTCAGTTATTTTAGTTTGCGTGTTTTTATTGCTTCTATCGGCAATATAAGTTTGAAGAATGTAAGGACTTCCAAATCACAAGAGTTTCCGGCTCCCTAATCTTTGTAGTTAAATCTGATTAATGATTCCTTTTCTGTCATAAATTACACCTATAGGTCTGATCCCAAAAATGATGGCTGAAGTTGGGACCAATACATAATTCATCAACTAGCATAGATTAACTTCAAAAGAAATTCCTTTAGAAAAGTTTGGTTTTCTACAGTGCATGCAGAAAAAAATATGTTCCTGGTAAGAAAGATGTATCCGAAGAGGCTGGGAAGGCTTAACAGAAATTTTCTTTGACAATGATATTTTTATTGGTATTCCTGCTTTGTCGTTGTATACCTAAGAATACTCTTCATGTCTAAGAAGTTAATATTTTGGTCAAGGCACATTAAGAATATATTCAAAGTGCTTCAAAACTAATGAGGAAAAGGTGTTTAGATTAAACATTAATCAGTTTCGTTCAAGCATTGGAATATCTTTGTTAACTTAGGAAAAACAGCAATATTAGAAATATTTATGCTTTGAGAGGTCATAGAACACGCGTAGGTAGTTTTTCCTACTGAAATGACAAAGAGTTCTGCATGTATTTCTACTAGACTTAACAAAGCTGGTTAAACTCTCACGTTTGCACGGGGAAATAGAATGGAATTTTAAAAAATATCGGGAATTCCCCAGGAATAGATGTCGACATCTGATGAGAAAACCATTTTAAAATAGGAAAAAAAATCACTTAAGAGTTACACTGGTAAACGCCAGGATAGATATTGCTAAGAGGTCACAATAGCATATATCGAGAGAAAATGGAAGTCTCAAGAAAGCGAAATGATTAGAAACTATAGAATACGCTATGTTACTTAGTCCATCTATTTCTTCCTTTTTATTATCTTTTGAGATCTTTATCGCTAAAGGATTTTAACCACGAATGTTTAACCACCATACCACCAAAGTAGTGTGGATGCATCTAGGAATTTTGTCAACGTTTTTCTTATGGAAGCTTATTTCTGCACGAATAAAAAAATATGGAAGCGCCAACCACGTCACCATGCTAACCAAAATTTCTGACGTTATGAGATGTCAACATTTTACAACGGGATAAAATTCTGGGAAAAGTTCGGCGCCGTCCTCATACAATTCAGGCTGAACTAGATTTCTAAGAACGGAACGGTTCCAGTCAGCTGTTAAAATCGGCTTCGGAATGTATTCAGACATTCATGGCGAAGAATCTTTGAAATGCCTCACCGACCGTAAGACGATATAGGGGATGGGGAGTCTATTTGATGGCAAGAAATAGGAGGACACGAAAACTATATTTGTGAGAAATTGGAAGTTGGAATTGGAAGGAAGAACGAGATTCGCCGATATATATTCGACATTCGCGTTAAAAATTATTTTTCTTATCGAGTAGAATTTCTAAGACTGGTAGCAAAAGTTTTAGATTGTCATTTTTATGGCAGGAGGATGTGGATCGGGACGTTTGCTATTCACAATGTGTGAAATTTCCCGCTGCAGAAGATGGGAATAATCGGTGAAAAAGGGAAGGAAGTAGGCCTCCGATTTTACTTATTAATGGTTATGGAAGAAGTTGAGGCTGCGCTCTTTCGAAGGAGAAAGTGCTGGAGAAGACGCGGGTCGCTCCTGTTGTCACTTCGTGTCAGTGAAATTTTCCGATGTAGTGATTGCAGCGTAATATATTTTATAATTAGGGCATTCCACTGTTCATTTGGTGTCTTATTCTTAAATTCTTCTCATATACACTGTACTATATATTTATCCACGTATTACCCTAAATTATTATCTCATTTCAAATTTTATACATAACCTCTAATCTCTTTTACACAATCAGAACATTCAATTAGGTGCTTACGATAAATTATTGATAAATACGTTCATGTTCTCTGTGGAGTAATTTATCCATCAGAATTTATAAGTAATGATCACACTTTTCTCAGAGAAGCCTTTGCTTTTACGGTAATCAACTGAATTAAAGCGGGTTTTTTCCACAACGCATATATATTTCGTATGTGATGGTTGTCAGAGTACAGGTTAACCTTAGAGGCAACCTAAAGCTTTCAGTTTCTTTCTTGTAAAATCTCTTCTATGTATATTTTTTCTATGTTGAAAGCAATAAACAATTTATAAAAAAACTTCGCTGAATAAGAGTTAAACAGCTAAAGAATAAAACGTAACGTTTTCTCATCTCACTTCATTTTTGACTGTTAGGAAAGCAATGTCGAAGTCAATTGAGCTGTTGTGGACCCATCGCGGCTCCTGAGGACCTTTAGGATATTTCCAGAGACTAAGGTTGCATACCATAAGAATATGAAGTACATTGTCCTACAGAAGTATGATTTTGACGTTAGAAGAAATTGCCGAAGTAATTTTTAATTACCTATCCGGTCTCGACTCTAAATGTCATCTTCCTGATACACCTTATAAAAATCTCCTAATTTTCTAAGGTAAGGTATCCTCTGTTATAACACGAAGAGGATAAGTCACTATTGTCTACATATAAGAGTGGTCTCCACTTGTAGTACTAGTAACTACTATGGTTCGAGCTGTATACCGAATAGGCTGGTATTATTTTGGAGCATACTAAACTTTTATTTTAATTCTGCATATAGTTCCACGAAGTCCTGATCACTTTGATGACGCTATGAAATTCCCGGATAATTAAATTCAGAGGTAGCGACATTCATAACGAGTGAGTAGCGTTAATGCAGAATAGTCATCATCGTTATGTTTCATCATAAAATTCGTAACATTTGTCATTTAATTTCTGTGACTCAGTTTAAGAGAATAATACATAGTAATATATATAATCCTCGCAATTTTAATGTGGATGAAGCCATACGAAGCAAAAGTTTGAGAGAAGCATCGCTGCGGCCAAATGTTCCATGAAACCGGTCGCCGTTATATTAAAAAACCCTACTGTGGAATTTGGCTAAGTCATTTCTTACCTATCCTAAATGGAATTCCACAAAGTTAAGGCTTCATCGATCGATTTCATTCAAATGTTCCATTTTAGAAGGGTAAATTACCTTTGACGGAGGCCTCCGCGTATCTAAAATGTGAATCTTCTCCCGGCGCTGGTCATCTATTGGGACTATTTCCCCATTTTCAGGGGAAGTGGGCTAAATCGACACCCCGTGTAGAGGCGGCCGTTAGACTATCTGAGCAGTTCTGAAGCGAGGCGTTTGCTTCAATGGCCGATCGCTTTCTAGACTCTCGTTTAATCGGTGGTTAGGATCTGCGAAAGTCTCGTGCAAAAGAAGCGACATTAACGGCTGCTGCACTGGCCGCTATCGTGGCGCGCTCTACCGCCAGAAGCCCAAATGACCCAATCCTTTCCCTCCACCGAGAGGGCGCCATTATCGAACGCTTGCTCATTCTTGCCTCCGCATCCTCGGCTCCATTTGGCCTCAGAGTTCATCTTTTTAATCGCCGGTGCATCCCCACTTCTTCCTCTTTCAAATCCCCTTTTAATCAACGTAAATAAGCGCTGCGGAGACGCTCTATCTTTCGGTTTTCAGCGCACGCCCACTCTCCAAAAAAGAGACGGACTTTTCTGAGTATCGACTGGACTTAGCAACGAAGTGCTCGTACCTTTAAATGACTCAGAAAAACAGGGAGGCACATACATTCATGGATACGAACTTCTTAATTGGGCAAAGACGGGCTTACAAAGACACATACACCTCATGCTCATTATATATACGAGGTGCTACCAGTAAGTTCTCGAAATTAGGATCACCAACGTAAACGGACCCAAGAATTGTAAAACTCCGCTTGGTGGAATTGTGTACATTCTTATGAGTCAATACGTCAAACGGCTTCATTGTAAATGCAAACAGTTTTTTGTATTGCTTTGCTGTTTATGTCTGCGATTTTATGAGGCGCAAAATAAAAAAGAAAATAGCGGTGTTGAAGATTTCTAGTTTAAATTTCTCCAAAACCCGTAGATAATTAAGTGGAATGCCCATAAGTCAATTCTTCCAAACCAGCGGAAGGTTTAGACTTAACGAAGCTTCATCTGTTGTTGAATCGAATACTTGTTTAGAAAATTAAGTTGCGATCGTCAGAAGATGAGATGAATAACACAGGAAATTCCATTTAGGGACCTGCATCTGCAGCTTATGGAGCATTTAAATGCTAATCATGATTATCATATAATAACACTTATAGTAATTATTAAAAACCATTGTGAAAATAAATTTAACATATTTAGTGAAAAAAACATAACAAACAGATTGATATATACAATATGAAACAAAGCTGATCAAAAGACGAAAGTATGAGAGGAAATTATAACAGAAGGAGTTGTGTGGAGAAAAAACTGATACTGTGAGATTACAAAAAAATATTTTATACGGAGAAAGGGTGAGTGAATAACGTATTATAATAATAAGTGTAGTTAATAAGTGTAATTATAGCTTTCAACGTTCATTCTAACTGTTGTAGAAACGTTTAAATAATGCTAAAGCAAGTACCACAAAAATTCTGTTAGACGCAGGTTGAGAATCGTTAAAAGAAACGATATTAAAAGCTAGGCTAGAAACTAAGCTGCTATTACTAAATTTCAGAGAAAGTACATTAGTGGAAGACGTAATTATGAGAGCCCCTTCTGCAACTTTTGCCGATCCGACAATGATAGTAAAATAATAGATGCGAGGAGAAGTCGTTTAAGGGATTTATTCTTTCCGCTAACGATACGCGACAACAATAAGCTAAGGAGGTAACTCGAACGCTTGGTGATTACACCCCCTGTCACTCACAGAAAGGCGGATTGCAGGGTATTGACGTTGATATAGATGCAAGTATGGAGTTCCACCAAGTCTTACTTCAACACAGCGGTGCACAACGGATAGCGGAGTACGGATACAGATAGTAAAAGCTGTACCGCCGCTTACTGTCATCCGGCCTGCGAAGAAGCATGAGTACATCTCTACTAAAAGATCAAATTTAGTTATACTTTCCTTGAAGTTACAACTGAGACAGACATTAAGGCACCACTAATTTCTGTGTAAAACGAAAAGCTGGTTTTCATAATTTTTTTACTGTCAATATCTCCATATTTGTCCTTCGTGAATGTGTAGTGTTTGTAATGTAGTGAGTGTTTATAATTCTCTCAATAAAAAGAACCAAACAAAAGAAGAAACTTTACTGCGATCTGTATCGAAGATTTTTTGTTATAAGGCTCATGATGGCACTTTACTACTTTCCTGGGATTCGCAATAGGAAGAGAAAGGAAATAAGGAAATGCAAGAGTGAAAGGTTTGTTCCGACTTCCAAGTGGAAGAAGTGTGTAAGAGGAAGCCAGCACACCGATAAAATTTCTGCCTCTTCCGTTGGAGAGCCTTCTGAACTGATTCAAGCGCATTTGCGTTTTTCAGGGACAATTTATGTGGCGCTTTTGAGAATTAGTGATTCGCACGCACTCCTTTTCTTTGATACAATATTTTCTCCGAATTCCTCGTGACACAACGAACTTGCTTGTGTTTTGTAAATAGTTCTCCTTTTCATCCCTCCGCCCATTTTCCCATTTTTCTTCCATTATTATAATTTACAAGTTCCCTTTTACGATTTATTTTTTAACTCTCGCCACATTAAACATACTATGATACGCATTCAAGCGTGATTTTAAATTAGACATCTGCCACCCGTTTGGATAATGAACTGTAATTTCTGACGGTTGAAATCAAAATTTATAGATTTACTTTTATAAAGTTTTTACTGCCTTCATATTTTTTGTAGATTTTAGCTCATATTAACTAAATACGTTTATTCAAGAAATAATTTCAACAGATTGAGGATTTTATTGTCTTCTATGATTTCTTATTATAAAAGATAAAAGAGAAATTAGAAAATGAAATTATTTTTTTTCCATAAAATTACATACCCTGTTTTCATACGAAGGATTCATACAATATGTCTTATTTTTAACACGCGAGAAATTAGCTTTTATGCATGTATTCCCTACATTCTAAGCCTACTATATTATTGCAAGAATAAGGTAAATGCGATACCTCTTTTGTTGATGCTGTTTCCGACCACGCTCCACTTTGAATGTCTCGACATTTCTGAATTCTCGTTATCTGCGCTGCCCTTCCTCTCAGATCTTCGCTCTGTCCGACGGAAGGTTTGTTTCGAAAGATGGCTGACATACTCTTCAAGTTAGCTAAAGTTTTGATAAAGCAATCCCCGTATTTATAAAACTTGAGGCTGTCAGATCTTGGACTCTCGCTGCTCATTCGAATTCCCAGAGGCTCTTCATCCTTTAAGCCTTTTTCTGGTGGAGAGAGTACCTGTCTCCCTTCACTCGCTTTCCTACACGTCTCAGCAGAGTTCAGATTCCTCTCGTGGAAGAGAGTCTCTTCAATAAATCAAGCCAGCAACAAAATTACGTTGATTTTCATAATCGAACATCAGGAAGATCTTCTTCTACTCTTCCTGATTTATATCAATGACATTAGTGATAAGATCGATAGCAATGTGAGGATATTTGCAGATGATTCGGTAATATATAGAGAAATATCAAGTGACGAAGATAGTGCTTCACTCTCAAACAACTTAGCTCATATACAAATGTGGTGCGAAAAATGGCAACTAATTCTTAATGTAAATAGACG
This sequence comes from Ladona fulva, assembly GCA_000376725.2. NCBI lineage: Eukaryota > Metazoa > Arthropoda > Insecta > Odonata > Libellulidae > Ladona > Ladona fulva. The sequence continues at coordinate 625,155 of KZ308430.1, read as the reverse complement.
ATCTGTAGTAAATTTCTTTGAAAGGAAATAATTGCGTCAGAACCACCCGTACAAAATTAGTGGAACGAATTTATATTTAGTCGACTCAGTAGAATATCTTGAAATCACCCTTATATAATTATAATTTAAACTGGATCACACGTATTCGAAAAATATGCGGTAAAGCAAATAAAAAGCTCGGTTTTATAAAGCGTATTATATGTAGATGTGATGAAAAAGTTAGAGGGCGATGCCGTTTCACGTTAGTCAGACCCCATCTGGAATTTGCGGCGAGTATATGGCTTGACTTGTTGTTTATTGGGGCCCAGTGGATGAAACGAACGCTCTCGAACTCGAGAAAGTGCAGCGTAAGGCGATACGTTTTGTTAAAAAGTGCTACGATAGAGAAGCAAGCGTATCGCAAATGCTCTCAGACGCAGGTTGGGAATCCTTGAAAGAATGGAGATTAGAATCTAGGCTGCGATTGTTAGATAAATTCAGAGGAAATACATTTTTGGAAGATTGATATTATGCGATTCCCATGCTACTTCGGCCGATTCCACACTGAGCGTAAAATAAGAGAAATAGATGCGAGAAAAAGTATTTCGGGGAATCACATTCACGAGATAACAATAAATTAAAGAGGTAATTCTACTCTTGGTGTGTACAGCCCCTGCCACACGCCGGAAGACGGCTTGTAGGGTATTTATGTATATGTAGATGTAGAAGTGGTTGTTTTCGGCTCCCATTAAAGAATATATGCGTGTACCGACCTCGGGGGCGGAATGGTTAGATCGCTAGCTTTCTAACGCTGAGGTCCCGGGTTCGAGTCCCGGCTAACCAGGTTATTCCGGACTAGGGGCATGGTTGTTTGTGTGTCCTTTGCATCTGTGACAGTCCAAATTATTAAAACGGAGGTGATTCGGGGATTCCGTTTCCGTTAAGGAAATAATAATAACAAAACTATTTCATTAGCTGTGTCCATTTTCTTGCGAATTTTCATTGAATCATGCGATCCTTTTATGCTACTTCGGCCGATTTGAAAATGAGCCTAAAATAAGAGAAATAGATGCGAGGACAAGTCGTTTAAGGGACTCATTCTTCATTCACTCACGAACGATACGCGATAACAATAATTAAAGAGGTAATTCTTGGTGCATACACCCCCTGCCACACGCCGAAAGGCGGCTTGCATGGTATTTATGTAGATGTAGACGTAGATGCAGAAAATGCTTGCTAGGAAGGAAGATAGAAGTGAGAGACTCTCCCTTGGAACCGAAGAGGATCTCGTGGTCTTTCAAGAGACTTCAAGTCGTTCTGGATCCGATCATATGGCTAACATGAACGGTGAGCAGAGGACTGAATATTTACAATTTGGTATCTTTGGTTCAATCATTTATATCTGCCATGCTAATGCTCAGTCTTTGCCCGCGCACGTTGATGAATTTCGCAATTTTTTCTGGATGGTGACTATCATGAGAATGCCATATTCTAAAACATGGTTAAAATCTTCCATTCCACCTGAGTATGTTTTCATATGTTAGTGCGGAGTGACAGACAGGATAGAATCGGGGGAGAAGTATGTCAAGAAGTGTTTTAACTGTAAGATACTCTCTTTTATAATAAAAACCTAAAGCTGGAGTTTATTTTTGTTGAAGTTTTTTGTAATTGTGGTAATTTTTTTACAGGTCTCGAAAGTTCGATTTTTTGAGCGATTATTGAATAAATTATTTTCAAGGGTGATTCTAAGATAATAATTATATGATAACTGATACGACTACATTTATTTTCTTTCCACTAATTTTGTACAGTAAGTTCTGACGCATCCTATAAAACAAAATTTGTCATGGCACTGCCACTTGGCGAAGCACTGCCACCTGGCTAAAAGGCCAAATTGCAGTGAAGATGAAAATAAATAAATAAAGTAAGATGTATTAGCCAGATAACGCAATAAACACAGATAAAGCACATATAAAGCAATTTAAACATCTTATTGCCACGGAGCTGCGTAAAAAACTCGTTAATTATCTATTGATTCCTCATATTGATTATTGTTCGCTTGTATTTTACGATTTAACCAAGGAATCACATAGTAAATTACAAACCTTGTTCAATGCCGGAGTAAGATACATATTCAATGCCAGTATTCACGAACGCCTTACTCCCTATTAGGTTAAATTGAAGTGGCTAAAACTGGAGCATAGAAAAATGTTTAACTTATCTGACTTTCTCTTTTAAAACCACTGAATATTTCTACGAATACAGAAATAGAAATTTGAATGTTTCTGGCAGGGTTGTCAGTGGCTTAAAAACACTCCGTAAGCCGTCTTTCGGCAAGCGGAACTCGCGCTAAGAGACAAACGGGAAGCTCCGGATTACCGATTTCTGGGAAGTCCCAATGACAAAGAGACAAAGCCTCCATCGTCAGGGGGTGTCCACAAAGGAAGTGTGACGAATGGAAGAATTTACTTTGTGGAAACACGCTGACGATGGATGCTTTGTCTATGAAATGATTCTTAGGACTTCCCAGAAATCCGGAACTTCCCGTTAGTCTCTTAGCGCGAGTTCCGCTTGCCGAAAGACGGCTTACGGAGCGTTTTGAAACATCTATTTCATTAACAGCCGTACTCCAACCTTCTTTTTCTTACGGTGTTATTAGAGCAAGAAGGCGCTTTAAAATTTCAAAGTGAGGAACTAACGTATACCAGCTATACACTATAAACACTGTCCAAACAATATGGAATGGCATTCCTGATAATGTGGTTGACTCGAACAATTTGTATGAATTTAAGTTAAAATTGTTATTATTTCTGCATAACAACTATTATTGTAATTCTGTTTAAAATTCTATTTTATTACATATATTAACTGTTTTATGTATTCTGTTACATATGTTGCCTGATTTGTCTGGCATTTTGCTATTATTTTATATGTTGTGGATGTTGTTCTTCAATTTGTTAGTGAGATATATCATTTAAATATTTAATTTTGTTTTGTTAACTCTTCTTTTGTTATTCCACCACAGAGTCCTTATTTTTATTATTGTATCATATTCCAAGAGACACAGTCCTAGGACAATAAATTGATATAATTTTATTTTATATAATATTATACATTGAGGGGTAAGTAGTAGGCTTAACAGAAATTTTCTTTGACAATGATATTTTTATTGGTATTCCTGCTTTGTCGTTGTATACCTAAGAATACTCTTCATGTCTAAGAAGTTAATATTTTGGTCAAGGCACATTAAGAATATATTCAAAGTGCTTCAAAACTAATGAGGAAAAGGTGTTTAGATTAAACATTAATCAGTTTCGTTCAAGCATTGGAATATCTTTGTTAACTTAGGAAAAACAGCAATATTAGAAATATTTATGCTTTGAGAGGTCATAGAACACGCGTAGGTAGTTTTTCCTACTGAAATGACAAAGAGTTCTGCATGTATTTCTACTAGACTTAACAAAGCTGGTTAAACTCTCACGTTTGCACGGGGAAATAGAATGGAATTTTAAAAAATATCGGGAATTCCCCAGGAATAGATGTCGACATCTGATGAGAAAACCATTTTAAAATAGGAAAAAAAATCACTTAAGAGTTACACTGGTAAACGCCAGGATAGATATTGCTAAGAGGTCACAATAGCATATATCGAGAGAAAATGGAAGTCTCAAGAAAGCGAAATGATTAGAAACTATAGAATACGCTATGTTACTTAGTCCATCTATTTCTTCCTTTTTATTATCTTTTGAGATCTTTATCGCTAAAGGATTTTAACCACGAATGTTTAACCACCATACCACCAAAGTAGTGTGGATGCATCTAGGAATTTTGTCAACGTTTTTCTTATGGAAGCTTATTTCTGCACGAATAAAAAAATATGGAAGCGCCAACCACGTCACCATGCTAACCAAAATTTCTGACGTTATGAGATGTCAACATTTTACAACGGGATAAAATTCTGGGAAAAGTTCGGCGCCGTCCTCATACAATTCAGGCTGAACTAGATTTCTAAGAACGGAACGGTTCCAGTCAGCTGTTAAAATCGGCTTCGGAATGTATTCAGACATTCATGGCGAAGAATCTTTGAAATGCCTCACCGACCGTAAGACGATATAGGGGATGGGGAGTCTATTTGATGGCAAGAAATAGGAGGACACGAAAACTATATTTGTGAGAAATTGGAAGTTGGAATTGGAAGGAAGAACGAGATTCGCCGATATATATTCGACATTCGCGTTAAAAATTATTTTTCTTATCGAGTAGAATTTCTAAGACTGGTAGCAAAAGTTTTAGATTGTCATTTTTATGGCAGGAGGATGTGGATCGGGACGTTTGCTATTCACAATGTGTGAAATTTCCTGCTGCAGAAGATGGGAATACTCGGTGAAAAAGGGAAGGAAGTAGGCCTCCGATTTTACTTATTAATGGTTATGGAAGAAGTTGAGGCTGCGCTCTTTCGAAGGAGAAAGTGCTGGAGAAGACGCGGGTCGCTCCTGTTGTCACTTCGTGTCAGTGAAATTTTCCGATGTAGTGATTGCAGCGTAATATATTTTATAATTAGGGCATTCCACTGTTCATTTGGTGTCTTATTCTTAAATTCTTCTCATATACACTGTACTATATATTTATCCACGTATTACCCTAAATTATTATCTCATTTCAAGTTTTATACATAACCTCTAATCTCTTTTACACAATCAGAACATTCAATTAGGTGCTTACGATAAATTATTGATAAATACGTTCATGTTCTCTGTGGAGTAATTTATCCATCAGAATTTATAAGTAATTATCACACTTTTCTCAGAGAAGCCTTTGCTTTTACGGTAATCAACTGAATTAAAGCGGGTTTTTTCCACAACGCATATATATTTCGTATGTGATGGTTGTCAGAGTACAGGTTAACCTTAGAGGCAACCTAAAGCTTTCAGTTTCTTTCTTGTAAAATCTCTTCTATGTATATTTTTTCTATGTTGAAAGCAATAAACAATTTATAAAAAAACTTCGCTGAATAAGAGTTAAACAGCTAAAGAATAAAACGTAACGTTTTCTCATCTCACTTCATTTTTGACTGTTAGGAAAGCAATGTCGAAGTCAATTGAGCTGTTGTGGACCCATCGCGGCTCCTGAGGACCTTTAGGATATTTCCAGAGACTAAGGTTGCATACCATAAGAATATGAAGTACATTGTCCTACAGAAGTATGATTTTGACGTTAGAAGAAATTGCCGAAGTAATTTTTAATTACCTATCCGGTCTCGACTCTAAATGTCATCTTCCTGATACACCTTATAAAAATCTCCTAATTTTCTAAGGTANCTTCGACCGAATGATCCTTTCGATAGACTCAAAGATTAGATATTTCACCGGAATTCAATCGATGAATCACGCAGAAAGATGCACTTCAAATAGGAAGGGGGGCTCAAGTACCATTCTACGAGAATAAAACTACCGGGCGCGAAGCTCTTTCTGAGATCAGAAGGACCCTTCCGTCTACTAGAAGACGTCATAGTTTTCACTCAGAGGATCTGAAATTCTTATCCTTAGATGATCATTCGCTCGATTGAAAACTATGGGATGCTATTGGAGCTGAAGAATTTACGGTCCAATTGAAGTTCTTTGATATCTTTGAAGATACTCTAAGTATCCAACGCAAAGAGAATTCTCTTCGTGCACGCGTAGAGTAGAACCAAGATATTTTCTGGTTATATTCTAAATATTCCTGTAGATTCTGAATTACATATCACTACTCGCAGGTATTTTAGGCTAAATAAGGGAGAATGTTATAATTTTATTTATGAATGAGTATAAATTTAAACTAGTACTCTAAATTTCAGACAAAGCTTTAATCGTTGAAGGAAATTCCTTCATTTATAAATACATCCGTTAGTTATTTTTCGTATAGAGTATTTACTCAAACCGCTACCTTTGCAGAAAACGGGAAATTCATTTTTTTTCTTCTACGTTTAGTTAATGTAACGAACTGCGGTTCAAAGAAAAACGAGAGTTACGGATAAACCGAAATGGTCAAAAATTTAACCACTCAGAAGTTCGAGTCTGTTATAAAGCCTGCTCTACTAATCAAAATTGTTTGCAGAAGTTTAATATTTTCATTTCTTTATGTGGAATTAAGAGTAATCTAGGTAAAAAAACAATATTGATTGGTAACTTCAATTTCAACTGCGTTGATGTTATCTACTAAGATCTCTGGAAATAAATAGTTCATAACTTTATGTTCAGGTAGGTATGGCTTATTGATGCGTGTTTTTAAGTAACGGAAGATGAGTGATACACTCATCTTCCGTGTATTTTCCCGTGCTCACAGTTTTGAAACTTAAGGAATATTTTGAAAATATATGCTATAAATTCTTCTAAGACTACAATTGTATACATAAAGATGTTGCCTTCAGGATATTATTTGAGTAAATAACTTGCATTAATTGGTGAGCATTAATGATTGTTGGTACGTGAGTGCAGTTTTGTGAATAGCTTTTTTGGAAATGTTGTGGATTTCTGTTTACCGACTGGATATGTGCTGATGCTTGTTTTCATGTACGATGTTTCCATCGAGTTAGTTAATTCATTTTTGACGTGACTATTCTAATAATAATGATAAAATGAACTTTATGTGCAAAATATTTTAACACTTTAGTTGCATCAAATTATTTTATAAACAATTAATATTTTTCCACTCCCTGTAGTAATATTCAGTTGAAATTAGCTAATTTTGTATAAGCAATGAGACACTAAAAACTTCCAAATCATTGAGATCCCTCTTTTGCTTTCCAAAGATACCTGGAATTTTTATTTTACCATAAAATTACTGTATTCCCTTTAATCTATTATGTTAAGAAAGCCACTGAGTGACTCTGATTAATTGAATATTTTTAACTCTTTAAATACTGCTAGTCATATGGTCATGGATCAACTTTTACGTGATCTAATCCATTTTATAGCCTAGGCTAGGCGCCACATCCTCCTAAAAAAGTATTTTGTAGATATTTTAGTTCTTTTGGGGATTAAACTAGTTTACGGGCTAAAGGATGAACAGACACTGTGCTATAACACATTATCCAGCAATTATATATCTAAATTGGAAAAAATTTTTGTTGATTTATAAAGGAACATAAAATCACCTTCATTTTGACTAGAAATGAATAAAATGTTATACAGAAGTATAGATCTCAATTTTTTTAAACCACAAAATTTAGGGAAATCGCTATTTGCTAATATATCACAATTTAAATGAAATGCCTTCCGCATAATCGAGATAATAGCGCTTCCATTTGCGGAGTTCTCTCTTCGTCTCAGAGGTGAATATCCAGCGAGGTTTAAACAGGCAGAGCAGCCGATGCGAAGATTCACGTAAACATCGAAGTATTAAAAATTCCACATGGCGCTGAAGTTCCTTATCCGAAGCATCCAAGCTTGTGATTTCATGAGTCATCCAATTTCTTAAAACCTCTTCTCAGAAAGAAGCTTTTCAATTACAAGCTACGAAAATAACTCCGAAAATTGGGTTGCAAATCATAAAAAGGTTGGGAAATCGTTTTTTGAGGGGAGTAAAATGTATTTTATAGAGAGAGTTTTAGAGGTAAAGGAGCCGTTCGCAATGGGAGTACGAGCAGGAAACGAGGTGAAGCACAGTGAGAGTGGATATTTGGGAAGAGAGGAAAGGTGAAATCGTAAAAGAGAGGAAAAGAAGCATTTCAAATAAATTGGGAGCGAAAGATATAGAGAGAGAGGGGTCGAAATTTCAATCCCTCCGGCGGTAGAAGGGCAAAAAAGGGAGAAGGTGGCGAAGGGTTGAATGTATAATGCATTGGAAGGAAAAGGGAGAGAGATAAGTGAGGGGGAAGATTTATTCTGGGCGATGGAATGAAATTTCAAAGAAACCGGCGGCACTTATGTCCTTCGACCGAATGATCCTTTCGATAGACTCAAAGATTAGATATTTCACCGGAATTCAATCGATGAATCACGCAGAAAGATGCACTTCAAATAGGAAGGGGGGCTCAAGTACCATTCTACGAGAATAAAACTACCGGGCGCGAAGCTCTTTCTGAGATCAGAAGGACCCTTCCGTCTACTAGAAGACGTCATAGTTTTCACTCAGAGGATCTGAAATTCTTATCCTTNTTATATAATATTATACATTGAGGGGTAAGTAGTCCTGTAGTGTCCTGCTCGAACTTTTTCTGCACAACTTGCAAGGAACTTATAAGTAATTTAAAGTCCTTATAATACAATAGGTTATAATAGTACATACAATGCATTTATATAACATAGTTAATGTGTTGTATTTTCCATTTTTTAATGCTGCTTTTAATGCATGATATCTATCGTAAAGAAATGCGCATAATTGGCTTTTTCGTTTCACGTGTTTTACACAGTTGTGATAAGAGGTGAAAGTGGACTTCCTTTCGAAAATTTCCATCGTTGGATTGATGCATATAATCTCCTTTCACCCTCAGTATTTGTCAAAAACTAACTCGGAAATCCCTTTTAATAATTACCCATAATGCAATAGGGGCACATTTGCCGATTTTACTTTCACAAAAAAGAGTACATTCACCGATAACAATGGACGCAAATGTCAAGTGCTAAAATTCGAATCGGAAATGTAATGGCTTTCATCGCCACAGCTAAATCAAATAGCAAACAGGAAGTGTTTAATATTTTTTGTAAGTTTTGCATCGATTTGATCTTTCAGAGGCGCCATATTTTACGCAACATCAAATTTAAAATTACTGGTAATAATGGCGGATGTATTTCATATAACATATGTCCATAACGACCAGGAGTGAGAGGGGAGACAATAATCTCGTTTTTATGTTTCTTAGCTTATTAAAATTGGGATATTTTGAAAATAAGGTGAAGAATTTCATACAGTAGTGATAAAGGAACCCATTTTCATCCGTGTAGCTTTAAGCTCATTTAAACTACATTATGCATAGATTATATTGCAACATAGATGAGAAAGATTTACCATATTAACCGGTCCATAGGACTCACCGGCCTATTACACACACCACGATATTTCAAGGGAACGAAGCAAATAATATACTCGAACATACAGGAACGTAAGCTGCTTATAAATGAAACAAAGATGAAACGATATTGTTATAAGAGGTTCAATTTACGGAAGAATGAATCACAAGTGCAGCATTGCTAGAAAGGCTTCCGTGGTGATTAGAAGATAAAATCCACGATTCAAAGCAAGGCATTATTAACAGTTACTATTGTGTAACTATTCCTGACGTCAAAATGAATTCTCACCCTCGACCTATAAGACGGAGACCGATTTTAGATTTAATTTTTGCGGGAATGAAGTGCGCCTTATGGCCCCGGAAGTACGGCAACTTATTCTGAGCGTTTCTGATTTTCTATTCTTGAGAGAAAATCTTTTGCTATGCGTTTATTTTAATGAAATAAATCATTTCTCCAAGTTAGCGGTGCTCAATCTTGTTTCCTCTGATAGTACACATGTTTGGATTGTACGAGAAACTTGTTTAGGAGATAAGGGGAAAATTAGGTAAATAATCATGTATCGGGGTTTACTTACATTGAATGGAGGCACGGAAACAAAACATGTTAGGAATCCCAACCTTATATTCCATTCAAAAATCATTCCCAAATAACATATGCAGTTACATCATAGCAGTAACATTTTTTATTCGAGAATATTCAGTACTAGTTTTTTCTTCGTATCAACTATTATCAGGATGTATGGGAAATCAAGTTTCAACTCGCAGTTTTATCGTAGGCGTATTAGGCGATTGGATTTCACCGCTTATTGCTCCGCTTAACGCTGCTTCTCGCATCACTTCCTGAGTTCTACTGAGTTGTAAATCTAATGCTCATCTTCCACTTTATCTACAGTACGGCAGCTTAGATAAGGTCATTGCGGCAAGCCATTGTGTTTATACTTGAAATCGCCGAGTTTCGGTTCTGAGTTTTGGCGCTTGGAATTCGAGCCGCCAAATATATCTGCTCATGTATACACACTGCTTCTGAATGCGAGAGACAGACTTTGACCCTGAATTATTAATCAACGTATGGAAGGCTAACTCGATTGGGAATCGATATCCATACGGACTGAATGGAATGCTAACATTCGGAGAGTATTCCAGCGTTTCCCTACAAACAAATGCACGCCGTATTGCACTGCGTCAGATTTAACTTCGACGTGAGCTAATTGCTTACTGAAAACCGTTCGATCGGTTTTTGTATTTTCTGAGTGCAATTCCAGGTGCTATAAAAAAGCAAAGCGTTTCTGATACTCTTTCTTGTTTGAGCTATACTTATTTATTAAATATAAATGTAAATAGGCAACTTCAATGAAAAGCACGTGACTAAGGTATTGAATTACAAGGGGTGTTCAGAACGTTCCTAGATTCAAGCTTTACGACATCTATAAAAATGTCCCTTTGCACGTCAGTGTGACATGATAATAGCCTTCCGTGAATAATAATGAGTGGATTCCGGGATTTTTTTCTACACCCTACTTATATAAGGGGATATTGAGGGTAGGCTGAGTAAGCATTTAGTAAAGTCTCTTGTGTAGCATCTGTATGAGAGATACGGACCATGGCAGCTTTCACCATAGGTGTTCACGTTGTCCGCGCGTCGACTCTCACGCCGTCGTATTTGTTTTTTTTCTAGACCTCTTGGACCCAATGCTTATACATATAGATTCCAAAATTTTCGGAATGCTAGGTTAACATCTTAGTCCCCGCTGGAAATCGAACCTGGAAGTCATTTATCCGAGGGTGTACGCGCAATTTGGTTATCCGGGGGCCGAGTAGAGCATTCACTAAAGTATATTATGAAGTAATTACTGTTGTTTGAAAGACATTTAAATATTTAGTACCGTAATCAGGTTTTACAGAACACTCGCCATTACGTATTAAATTTACATTCTTATCTTTCTTAATGAATGTGTTAATTTTACTAGCAATGAAGTCAGCAGACGAAGGTCAAGATGGTTGAACCACGTTATAATTAAAGCAATACAGACATTTCAGAGAGAACACCGATTTTTCGAGGATTTATATCTGTATGAAAGATCAATTTTCTTACCACTGCGAGCTCAATACCTCGCAAAATGTAGCGTATTTAAGGGGTGTCTTTATTATGAAGGAAAGTTAGTATTTGTAAATTGGACAAACTGAAAACATTCAGAGAATGGAGTTATTTACTCATATTTCCCCTCTATAATCAAACTGTCATCATCGTTATTTTTATTTTCATTTATATACATACTTTGACTTTTCTGACCTAGCTTCTTTCTTATCCAGGATTTTTCTTGCATCTTACCATTGGTATACTAATATTCATACCTGTTTATTGGTAATTTAAATTTAGATTAGATTGATCTTTTTGTTCGTCGAAAAAACTGGGTGCGTAATATTGGGAAAGTATGTCGAAGAAAGTTGTTGAATGTGACGTGCAAGTGAAAAGACAGAAGAAAAGTGGTTTAATGTAAAGCGAGACAAAGTATTAGAAAGTAAAGGAAAAAGCGTTCGGTGGAAGAAACATGATTTGACATAAACCATCTATAACGTAGAAGAGTCGTTCGAAGAAGTCATGGTTGTGTGACCTAATATCAGAAGAAATAAGCCAGTTAATAGGTAGTATTGTTAAAAGTGCTTCGACAACTAAGGTCATTTCGCCCTTCTGGGCCCCCACAGGGAATCGAACCACTTCCACCAAAGACGGACGGCCCGCTAGACTATTCAGGATCCAATACAGTAATCAGAGAGTATATTTGCTAAGATATGTGGAATTAGTAATAAACAAGTTAGATCTAAGAACCTTCCCTCTTTATAAAAAAATTGACCCTTTTCCTAATACTCCCGATATGAATACCATAAAGTCACTGTCTGTTCTACTGATTTTCTTCTTCTCCAGTTAACAATCCGAAGATTGGTTTGCAGCAGTTGTTTTCCGTCTCCATCGATCTTTATATCAATGGCAATGCCGAATACCTAAGTATATAATATTATATACTAAGAAAAATAATTGTAATTACCTCGACTCACAGCCATACATTGCGCTGCGTAGTTAGATTGAGTGCTCGCTCCAAAGCCTCTAATTACTGTTAATTCTCCCTTTCTGTGAGGAACATTATTGCTATCGATTGCGTATTAAACCGTCGACTTGGTCACCATGATTACCCCTTACGCGACACGGTGCTACAAACCGCGCTGTCGGCGCATACGCTCCTGAGAAAGCCCACAATGCCTCAAATGTAAACAAGAGAAGCTGGGTGCAGATATTATACGTGGCTAACACCAGCAGCAGACGGACAGCGAGGCTGTTACGATCGCCCTCCTCTGAAAACGTTTGCAGTACGCACCCTCCAGTACGAGCGGCGCTTCCTAACGTTCTAGTAAACCTGGACCTTTGGAAACATCTGCCGCCATTAACAAAAACAATTTTTCTGCTATAGAAAACTGGTCTTGGAATCGATCCTCGGTTAGATTTCATGACGACGTAACGATGTTAGTTATCCCAATGCTCTCGTCAAGAATGTTACAGAAAAGTAAATAATTCAGTAATCATAACCTGTATTTATAATCGAGAATATTACACAATTCACGCAGCGGATTAAGAAAACTCAGGATCTTTAGTGAAAATAGAAACTCCCAAAGATGAGTACAACACCCATCGTGATTACTGTGTCGAATCAATTCGCCGTTTCACCAATTCGCCCAGACGCTAAGTAATTTGAGGGGGGTTAAATTTTCCTGCTGTGAAATGCTTTTTAATGGAATGGCATAACTTAGAAACACAAACACCCTAAAACATAACAGTTGATGCCTATTGTCAGCCTTGCACCTTTTCACAGTTTTAATTATCTTCACTAATTTTTACCCCCAATTAGAGAAATGCGTTAAAATATTCTGTAACCATAGGCGAATACCTGTTCTTTCTGAATCAAAACAATTACTTCTGAGATTTTTTTTGTACCATCGCGGCTACTTTAAAGCCAAACTGATATCGTTCATTTTATGCGTTCTCCCTGATACATTAGCCGTTCTGATATTGAAAGAAATATCAGAGGGATAAATGCTAGTGGTTTCAAAAATAATTTTTTCCGCGAACGATATGCAAAATAATCGATTATTAGGGAAGTAGATTCATGGTGCATGCGCCCCCTGCCACACGCCGAAAGGCGGCTTGCAGGGTACATACGTATATGCAGATCAAATGCCAACGTTCCTTGATCAAACGGGAAAATCGATACAAGGTTTTTAGTCAGGAAAATATATTATGAAGGTTGGAAATAAAGTAGGGAGTCCACCTGATTGTCTTTTGATACATAATTATACGTATCTCTTGGCTAAATAAAACTCTGGCAATTTCATGAGATGGTTTAATCATAAATTAACATTTACGTTCACGCGCCCTTGTTGTGACACGACTAATATCAACTAAAATCCATATAAGAGTAATCCATAGGTATCCGGAAATATTTGAATTGTAGCTAGCACAGAAGTATACGATGATACTGCCCGTCGAACTTTCGATGAAAAAAATGAATCTGGATTCTGTGAATATCATTTTCATTCTTAAACTGAGGTTTTCGTTGTTAATAAGGAAATAATTTGTGATACCTATTTATTTCCCCTTAATATTTTTTTTTTGCTTTCCTGTGAAAGATAAGGAATAAACAACACAGACGCAGGAATCACTTCGTGGTATTCATTCTCACAAAACGGTTTCATGACAGAACTTTTACTAAACCGCTAAAAAAGCATTTAGCTTTTCACTCCCCTTTCTTCATTGGGTCTCCTGTTAAAACTTTTTACTTTCACATGTTTCATGTCTTAATGTCACCTAATGATGTAGCTTGGCTACGAAACATGGGTCGTGCTGTGTATTTATTGCGTAGTTTTGTAAAAGTTCTGTCATGAAACCGTATTAAAAGGTATGGAAGTTTGTAATTTGGTGTAACTAAGATCATTCCACATGCCAAGCCTGAAACTTTAGCTAAGCAAAGTAATTTTAATTTAACTTTAACAAAGAAGTTTAAAGTATTGTGGAAAAGGAAGCATGCAAAAGTTGCGTTTATAAATGCGATTACAAAAGATTATTTTATAGTATTTCTATACTAGACTTTTATTTTTTGATATCAAGCTCTGTTTGGCTTCCCCGTTTTTAGATTTTGTTGTAGCTTAGTTAAAACTAAGGATGATTTCAACCATACGATGATTTAAGTAAACCATTATATGCAGTATGCGTGCACTACTCTAATCGAAATAATCGAATTTTGAAAAGCAGCTACTAACATACAGCAACCTTTCTGCTCAGGGCATAAATACGGTTATTATAGTTTCATTTTTTGGCGGAAAGAAACCAGGCCTCGCTAGGCCCTCCTGCGCAGCTTATTTGGAACAGAATTCTCTTGAAATGAAGCGTCTAAATTACGAAGGAAGGGCAAACTATTGTTGCAGTAAAGTGATACTCTCTCTCGTTTGATGAACTAATCTTTCCCTGTGAGATCGGGACGTAAGGGGCTAAGGTGTCTCATTGTGGCATTCGCCTCTTTCAGAGCCCGGGGCCCCCGAGCGGGGGCGTTTTATTGGGCGAAAATGAAAGGGAAAGCTTCTGAAAGGGGTCTACACTTTGGAGTGTCCCTTAAGGATCGAAGTGGTACGTAGGGATGCAAAAAAGGGGCGTGGAGAAGAGTGGGTGAAATAAGGGTGTGGTTGGAGGGCCGATTCAGGGAATAGCCCGGGGTGCGGGGTTACAACTCTCCCAAACCACTGGTTACGATACTTTGAAACTAATCAACCACTAGCTCGTATTGGCACCGTAAGGAAATGTCAAAATTTAATATCGAGCCTACTCTGAGTATATTATGAATTTAGTTCTGGATAGCTGATTAACTTTTTCGCTAGGCAGTATGCTGAAGAGACTGTTAAAATCCTCTGAATTCTGTTAATGGGTGACTCGTACTTGGAAATGGCTCGCTGCCTTCATTTCTACAACTAGCCTTACCTAGATAATCTAATTACTCGGGAAGAGGGAACGGAATTTCCCAGAAATATCGTTGAGGTTGGAGAAACGACTACTCTAGGACAAACTAGCTTTTAGTTTTCTACGCAGATTAACGCGACTTTTTCTCTTCGATATTTCGTTATTCAGCCAAAGTGTTATCGCGACTTTGGATACAAGATACGGCAATGACGTATGCTACGTTGAATTTATGTACTTAGAGAAAATCGAAGAAAGTAGTTTCCTAGCGATTCCAAGTCGTCATTTATTATAACCTTAAGTCACTCCGATTTTGATATTGGTTAGCGGAGAAAATTTCTAAAAATGGCAAAAGCCTACCTTTAATTCTTGGCGAAAATGCATTGTTATAACTTGGTTTTTAGTAGCCTTGGGAAGATTTAAAATGATTATAGGGAAATATTAGGATACTCGTACAACTTTCCGACAGTAAAGATGATATATTATTCCAAATCATATGCTGGTGATACTTTATGATAAAACTGCGATGAATTTAAAATTTTGCGAATGGCCTTTTAAATAAATATGTACAATTAACTTCTTTAGTAGGTACTCATTGCAATACTCACCTAAATTTATGTCATATCCATTAATTTATTTCTCAACATATTCCCTCGCAGCGTAACTGAGTTGTGAATCAATAAAATAATAATAATAAATAAGTGGTTAATGCTTTGCAATTCTTAACTTCTCAACAGCGGATTTAGTTAAGAAAGTATGAAATTTATAATCTTATTTTATAATCAGTATCGTACGGTTTCACTCATTGGAATTCGCATTAGAATTGCATCAAAATTTTAAGATTCACCGCATATATAAAATTCTCGTATTGACCACGATAGTCAAACGGCTTTAATGTAGGGACACTCCATTAGAGCATTGACTCCATCGCCGGCTGAACTTCACAGATATCAACCCATATTCACCACGAGACAAGGCGAAACGTTTGCCCCACAACTAGAATCGAATTCGGGACCGCTTTCACTATAGGTGATCGCGTTAGCAACTTTGCCACGCGGGTTCCCGCATTTATTTAAAATAAAATCCAGAAAGTTCTTGTTCAAAAGCACCGCTTCAGACAAAAAATACTGAGTTTTTACAGACTAAAGTTAGACCTGCCACACGCCGAAAGGCGGCTTGGAGGGTATTTATGTAGATTTACGTAGATGACTGTGGATAATATGGCAAGGATTCCAAACTGTTTTCAATAGCAGCTTGATTCGTTGTAAAAAGGATTCTCGGGTTTCCACCCAGGTAAGATCAGGTTACATTTCTGTCCTCAACGTTTCGATGACTGACTCAGTCATTTTCCTCAGGGCTGAGGCGCCGTGATGTTCGCTCAGACTCTCCTTGTTAGCATAATGTCTATGAGTAGACTTGTATGCTTGATCAGACTGGTTTCTTTGTTATGTAAAACTTTGGCTTTCTAGCCTGATGAATGGTGATGGATGATGATGATGACGATGATGATGATGCCAGGATAGGTTTAATGTTGAAAACTCCGTTGGTGTTGCATCCTTCGTTTTCAGCGGCAGTTGGGCAGTTGATCTTACCTGGGTGGAAACCTCAGAATCCTTGTTACATAGCATCCACCGGGAAAGCGTAAGATCTTTATATTCATACCTCTACGTGGGAGGTCCATCGCAGAATCCTTTTCTCTGAAAAGCTTCGGTAGCTGGGCTACTCTGTAACCTCGCATTTTTGCAGAGATACAGTGACAAGGAGGTAATTCCTACCTTTGTCAAATTAAATCATTCATCAACTCGCCTATAGGGAGACGATTCCTAAGGCGCACTTGTTTGAAATTGATCAGAGCAAGAATTCACTCTCTAAGAAGGGAAATAGTAAATAATGCCAATGGAGTGATATCACTTCATTTGGGGTTATATCTATATAAAGCTTTGATTACCGCAGTGGCGGAATGGTTACCGTGCTGAAGCTCCACAGAGTCTCCCACCTTTAGGGCTGGTATTCTAACCACTGAACTACCATGCCGCGTACATTACACCCTTGTTTCTTACTTACAAGAAAGATAAAAATATTATAAAGAGAAATAAGAGTAACAATGCATAAAGATCTGAAATGTCTGTTAAAACTTAATGGAAAGTAGGACATGTTTCAGTAGTTCACATAGTCTGCGAAATAAGGAAGGCAAAAGGCATCGAGATAAGAGAAACTACACTCTTGCGGGACTTCGACTACTCCAACTCAATGTCAACCCACTCGATGATGAGCGGGGAAGAGTCAATTTTTATTTTCGGAATGTCAAGTGCAGATGAGAGTTACTTCTGTCGAAATCAATAAAGAAGGGCTCTCCCGTTGCATTCCATCTCGACTCTCGGTGGAGTTATCAATATTAAGATATGCCTTCGACTTCTTCCATTGCACAAATTACGTATTTTTAATATTCTATGCTCTCGCAAACAGGACCACGTGATATACTTTCCCATTCGTTAGCATGCATCCGTGAGATGGTTGTACGGCGGTCGAAGAAAAGGTGAAAGAGAGGAGCGCGAGGAGAAGGAAATGGGAGAAGGGAAAGGCGAAAGGAGTTGATAGAAAGTTGTGAAGGAGACTTAGAAATGGGAATGGGAAATGGACCAGAACAGAGGAAAGGATACCATTAACTTTCCTTCGAGATCGGCGATTTTTATTCTTTTTCTACGAGAATATTCCTATCTCTCTCACAATGAGATGTTGAATTTATCTTATGGACGGATTAAATGAAATCCATTGCTTTTGTTCATTTACATAACGCTTTGCACAGTGACCAAGTTGAGAGAATGTACTTCCTTGCAATGTATTCTTACTTATTATATTCAGAATCTTCGGAAATCATCGTAACAGGGGAACCTTTTCCCCAAATTTTCAAATTAACATTTATCTCATCCTTCCTAATACTTTTCAGGGGGATACGCCACCTCCTTTCTATTTAAGATATTTCATTACTCATTTCTATTAAAGATCTTTAATTATCCATTACATTTAAGAGAATAGTAATTGAGGTAAAGATGAAGATGGGCTAAGATAATATCTCAAAATTTAATTATATCTCAGACACTTCGAAGGAATAGTAAAGGAAGTAATAAACAGGAACCACTTTTCACAAATGAACCTATTTCCTAATTTATTTAAAAGCAACTATGCAAAACAATGATTAAAATACACGAAATGTTTCGATTGACTTGAAGATGACGCTTACGCGTCGAAACATGTCGTGTATTTTAGTCATTGTGTTCTGTGGTATTTTGCATAGTTGTTTTTAAATAAATTAGGAACTAGGTTCATTTATGAAAAGTGGTTCCTTTTTATTTCTTCCATATTTGTCATGGAATACCACAAAGTTACCCGCCAATCAGTTGAGTTTATT
>KZ308430.1:565508-605270 GCA_000376725.2 Ladona fulva | reverse complement strand
TCATATTTTTAGAATTGAAAATGTTACAATTTTTTGTCAGTCACGTCGCCGAAATGTTACTCCATAAAATATATTCTGTGATTTATTCTTTAACATAATTCTCCATATTTTCTTTAATTTATAGGTTCGATAGATATTGAGTTTTGAAAAAGCAAGGATCTCAAACCCGCGTAATTTTGTATAAGCAATGAGACACTAAAAACTTCCAAATCATTGAGATCCCTCTTTTGCTTTCCAAAGATACCTGGAATTTTTATTTTACCATAAAATTACTGTATTCCCTTTAATCTATTATGTTAAGAAAGCCACTGAGTGACTCTGATTAATTGAATATTTTTAACTCTTTAAATACTGCTAGTCATATGGTCATGGATCAACTTTTACGTGATCTAATCCATTTTATAGCCTAGGCTAGGCGCCACATCCTCCTAAAAAAGTATTTTGTAGATATTTTAGTTCTTTTGGGGATTAAACTAGTTTACGGGCTAAAGGATGAACAGACACTGTGCTATAACACATTATCCAGCAATTATATATCTAAATTGGAAAAAATTTTTGTTGATTTATAAAGGAACATAAAATCACCTTCATTTTGACTAGAAATGAATAAAATGTTATACAGAAGTATAGATCTCAATTTTTTTAAACCACAAAATTTAGGGAAATCGCTATTTGCTAATATATCACAATTTAAATGAAATGCCTTCCGCATAATCGAGATAATAGCGCTTCCATTTGCGGAGTTCTCTCTTCGTCTCAGAGGTGAATATCCAGCGAGGTTTAAACAGGCAGAGCAGCCGATGCGAAGATTCACGTAAACATCGAAGTATTAAAAATTCCACATGGCGCTGAAGTTCCTTATCCGAAGCATCCAAGCTTGTGATTTCATGAGTCATCCAATTTCTTAAAACCTCTTCTCAGAAAGAAGCTTTTCAATTACAAGCTACGAAAATAACTCCGAAAATTGGGTTGCAAATCATAAAAAGGTTGGGAAATCGTTTTTTGAGGGGAGTAAAATGTATTTTATAGAGAGAGTTTTAGAGGTAAAGGAGCCGTTCGCAATGGGAGTACGAGCAGGAAACGAGGTGAAGCACAGTGAGAGTGGATATTTGGGAAGAGAGGAAAGGTGAAATCGTAAAAGAGAGGAAAAGAAGCATTTCAAATAAATTGGGAGCGAAAGATATAGAGAGAGAGGGGTCGAAATTTCAATCCCTCCGGCGGTAGAAGGGCAAAAAAGGGAGAAGGTGGCGAAGGGTTGAATGTATAATGCATTGGAAGGAAAAGGGAGAGAGATAAGTGAGGGGGAAGATTTATTCTGGGCGATGGAATGAAATTTCAAAGAAACCGGCGGCACTTATGTCCTTCGACCGAATGATCCTTTCGATAGACTCAAAGATTAGATATTTCACCGGAATTCAATCGATGAATCACGCAGAAAGATGCACTTCAAATAGGAAGGGGGGCTCAAGTACCATTCTACGAGAATAAAACTACCGGGCGCGAAGCTCTTTCTGAGATCAGAAGGACCCTTCCGTCTACTAGAAGACGTCATAGTTTTCACTCAGAGGATCTGAAATTCTTATCCTTAGATGATCATTCGCTCGATTGAAAACTATGGGATGCTATTGGAGCTGAAGAATTTACGGTCCAATTGAAGTTCTTTGATATCTTTGAAGATACTCTAAGTATCCAACGCAAAGAGAATTCTCTTCGTGCACGCGTAGAGTAGAACCAAGATATTTTCTGGTTATATTCTAAATATTCCTGTAGATTCTGAATTACATATCACTACTCGCAGGTATTTTAGGCTAAATAAGGGAGAATGTTATAATTTTATTTATGAATGAGTATAAATTTAAACTAGTACTCTAAATTTCAGACAAAGCTTTAATCGTTGAAGGAAATTCCTTCATTTATAAATACATCCGTTAGTTATTTTTCGTATAGAGTATTTACTCAAACCGCTACCTTTGCAGAAAACGGGAAATTCATTTTTTTTCTTCTACGTTTAGTTAATGTAACGAACTGCGGTTCAAAGAAAAACGAGAGTTACGGATAAACCGAAATGGTCAAAAATTTAACCACTCAGAAGTTCGAGTCTGTTATAAAGCCTGCTCTACTAATCAAAATTGTTTGCAGAAGTTTAATATTTTCATTTCTTTATGTGGAATTAAGAGTAATCTAGGTAAAAAAACAATATTGATTGGTAACTTCAATTTCAACTGCGTTGATGTTATCTACTAAGATCTCTGGAAATAAATAGTTCATAACTTTATGTTCAGGTAGGTATGGCTTATTGATGCGTGTTTTTAAGTAACGGAAGATGAGTGATACACTCATCTTCCGTGTATTTTCCCGTGCTCACAGTTTTGAAACTTAAGGAATATTTTGAAAATATATGCTATAAATTCTTCTAAGACTACAATTGTATACATAAAGATGTTGCCTTCAGGATATTATTTGAGTAAATAACTTGCATTAATTGGTGAGCATTAATGATTGTTGGTACGTGAGTGCAGTTTTGTGAATAGCTTTTTTGGAAATGTTGTGGATTTCTGTTTACCGACTGGATATGTGCTGATGCTTGTTTTCATGTACGATGTTTCCATCGAGTTAGTTAATTCATTTTTGACGTGACTATTCTAATAATAATGATAAAATGAACTTTATGTGCAAAATATTTTAACACTTTAGTTGCATCAAATTATTTTATAAACAATTAATATTTTTCCACTCCCTGTAGTAATATTCAGTTGAAATTAGTTTTTGAGGAAGACTTAAATTTTTATAAAATTACTTATAAAACCTCCTCCAAGAGCATAACTAAGAATTAAGCGAATCCCCAAACGGGATGTATAATGAGCATGACGTCAATCGTGATGCATATCTTAAGGAGCGCTACGAAGGTGTTGACGACGAGATGAGAATCTGGAGAAATTTGAACTTCAAGATAACTTAGTAATGGAATATGGCAAAAAAAAGGGCTGAAGTTTTCATTAAAATACGAGCGCGCTTCGCGTAAACAATGTTAGTCTATTTTCTCTCACGCGTCTTACCACTCGGCCGATTATTTACGCGAGTTTAAATTCACGAGCGAAGGGGATTAAATTTCGAAGCAAGGAGTGCGCGCGAGATAAAACTTCCTTCCGTCCGAGGGGGTTCGTCTTAACGTTATTTGGGCGCCTACGCCGCCGTACTCTTCACTTAGCCCATGCACATGCCGAAGCTGAGAATGGCGAACGGCAAGGTAAGAGCAACAGCCAGACTCAGAAAGCGTTTGCTTTTAGGCCGCCGGAGTCGGGTGCAGCTCGAGTTGGGTGAAAAAGGTGCTGTGGAGAGCAGTTCCACTCGATGGAGAAAAGAAGGATAGAGAAGGGGCGTCACTGCCGTCTGCACGTTTGACTTTGCGCTAGAAGGACCTGTTAAAAGAGCAGAAAAGGCACGGAAATATGTATAAAATATGTGGAGCGAGCCGCCAAGAGTAATATTTGCGCGTAATGATTACCTTGATTTATTACATAAAATTATCCCCGTTTTGATTTCGAAAAACCCCGGGAAAAGGGCGTCATTAGTATGTGAAGGATTTTAACTTAATTACCGCAACAACCGGTTTTATAAGAAAAATATAGAACATGAAGTGATGAGAACATATTTATTTCACTTCAAAACATTCCCTTACCGTATGCGTACTAGAACAACTCTATCAGGGTGTAGTAATGGATACAGTTACAGGGCCGCGATTTTTCAACAAAAATTCGAATACATTATGATAAATATGTAGCATAAGAAGTTAATCACAGTGATAATAGGGGACTTTTCAGTTAATTAGGCAACCACGTATGTTCATTGTTTTCTATACGATAACAACAACTATTAAATGTATCACGGAAGGGATGAATTCTTGAAGTAAAACATATCTAACCCTGTAAAGTCATATCATAGAAACATATGCATGGGTTTCTATTTATGAACTCCAAATATAATATGTTATGCTCTCAATGCATAACTAGCTTACTGCTTTACTCGAGAAATTTGATATAGTTCGATATCTTTCTGAAAGGCGTGAAGTTTAAAGGAAGTTACGGAGAAACACATTGAATGGACTAAAACTTAACAAGTTGGTATTCAGTTCGAGTAAGGTGCACTGAGTGATAGCAAAAAAGTGAAATTCTCATTGTATAATTTAGGACGTGATATTATGCTTGATTTTTTACTTACTGGAAGCATCGCGCTTTAATTCACTAAAATTACTCATGTGACAATAGAAATAAATATTTTCAAGTTCTTCTGAAAATTTTGTTACTAGCCACCGGTTTCTACTTTTCATAGTTATCAAGACACAAATACGGAAAACAAAAGACTCTTAGACTCGGTATTATAATGTATACATCAAATGAACTTCCACTAAAGTTGACTTTAGGATGGTTTATGAAAGATAAGATTATAGTTAATCTCAACGCTAATCCGTCACACATATAAGAAGTTAATTATAGTCTCCACTTCGATGCACGACGCGAAGTGACGTCGCGACGTGACGATACCTACGATTAGTTGGAGCTGATAGCAAATAAAAGGATTTTCTGTAGAACTTCGACGTGTTCCTTTCTGTCCTCACCTTTACGGAGTTCCACTCAAATGCAGCTGAATCCATAGATAATTAAACTACCCATTTAGTCCATTTTCGTGTGTTCCATCTGCAGCTTTGCTGAAATTTTGTCTGCCACCCAGCTTTCCGAAAAATGTTACAGTCTTTGAAATTGTAAAACTATTTTCCATCACTAAGAATTCGATGACTCAAACGGCTTCGGTTGAGAGAGCAATGAATATGTACGTATATTTTTGGGAGAAACTGAATAAAGTTCCTCACTGGCAGTTCGATTAAAACAAAGGCAGGAAAACCCCTGAAGCATTAGAAAGCCACGCTAGAGGGAGTGAGCGTAAAAGTGCGCAACGCTTTTGCTTGTTCGCTCGAGCGGAGCAGTGCGAGGCGATGAAAAATGTGGGTGATAGCATAAGCAGTGCCTGGAGATGATTGAATTATGACGTCTATGGAAAAAACAGCAACTGACGTCATGAAATGGGAGGGTATACGCTCATAACTGGCTATGAAACAACTAGGAGGTGAAGAAAATTGAAATCGATGGATAAACAAGTTTTTGCATACAGAACGCTTATAAATATTGGATTTTAAATTAGAAATTTTGCTAAAGCGTTCGAATCTGAAAGTAGAAATCTATTTCCTGTTCATGTTCCATGAGCCTTAAATGCAGCGAGACAAACTTCCTTACTTTAATGTCTCTATTTGAATGCTATGTTATCATTAATGTTTACCCCTTGCCGCACGCAGAAAGGCGGCTCGCAGGGTACTCACATAAACACATAGACATAGTGTTATTATATGTCAGAAACCCTGAACAATGGGCTTTTTTTCCTTTGCAAAGCTATTTACAATTTTTCTTACATGGGGCATTCAGCAGCGAATAATAAAGACAACTTGTTTATCACAGTATTAAGTCAATGAAAAACAGTTGTTCCTTTCAGTACAAGTTTTCGTCAAAATCTTATTATACGTCTACAATATTCATTTTGGTCTCATTAGAAACAGTTATTTACACGTAATTAGAAGCAGTAGTTACCTATATGCGGGGTATCTTGGAAGTTAATAGAATTCGCACATAAATTCTAAGGGGTACGTTCACGGCTAAACTCCATCTTACCGATGCAAACTCACTACCTATTGTCCCTTTCAATAACACCTACAGTAAATATATTTCTAATAGTAATATTTGCGACATATATAATTAGAATTGTATTGTTAAAAGTGCTTCGATAGCTTAGGTCATTTCGCTCGTAGGAAACCATTGGGATTCGACCCCGGGTCCGCTTTCACCGAAGTCGAACGCGTTGCCCACTTGTCTATCCAAAAGCCCCGTTATAATTAGAATGTGCCCCTTGAATTCCAGCTAATTTAAAAATGATCGCTTCTTGAACAACAAATATTTACAAAACATTGCAGGGCAATTTACGCAAATAAGAAATAAAAATATAGAATTTGCTGCGTCGACTACGTAGGAGGATATGAAAATGAATTCCTATCGAATAATCGATCCTGGAAGGTTCAATAAACTGTACAATTTTCCCCCACGAATATCTATATATCAGAGGTCGGATGGGAGGCAAAGCCTGTCAATATAATGATGCGTCTGTATGAAGTCGGTTTTTAAAGGAATATTGGGTACCTATTCCTCCGATCCTGTTCTTATATAACTGGATGTTCAGACGGCGCTTTCAAACGGGGAATTCGCCAAAAGCGAGGAGTGATTTGCTACTCTACCACCTTAGCGTGCGCTCGTGTTTGCAAACTCCTAAGTGATTCCTTCTCCCCTTCGCCTCCTTAAAAACTCTTTAAACTGGTTCAAGTTACTGAAATAAATCAAACATTTTCTGTTAGAGAGAACTTTATCCTCTACATCGCAAGACGCTGCTGGAATTTCCTCATTCTCGTTCGATTCTGCAATCTCTTTTTAATCATTACCTTATTTATACATTTTCATTTATTTATTAAACACGATTTGATGTGAGTTTGAAAAGGTATGACCTCAATTCCGCGAGATTTCTGCCCCATTGTTTTGTGTGGGGGATAAAGTTGAATGTTTGTCTTTCTGATTATCTTTCTGACTGTGTTTACAATTCCTGAGGATAAAAATTTGTAGCTCATAAACTTCGTACGCACACTTACTGAAATTTCTCAGGGTATCGTCAAAATGGAAGATGAAAAGAAGTAACATAACGCTACAAACATAATAAATTACGCAGCGAATCCTTTTAATAAGCCTAAAATAGAAGTAAAAGTTATTCGAATAAATGTCTTTCTAGTACCATCATTACTCTGTTAGAGATGATTAATTATTCTTTCGTCAAAGTTTTATTTTAGGTCTACGGAAAATTTCCCTAGGAATATATAAATAAAGCACTATGAATTGTAAGCTTCAAATAAGTTGTGATTCCTGGCATTATTTCCTTCCACGAGGCTACCTGATCACACGTTGGCTGTCAATTCAATGTCACAACATATCAATTAATTGCACTATATTTAGGAAGTTCATTTCAGATTTAGTATTCATCCCAATCCTTAAGTGTATTCACAAGTTTTGATTTGAGAATATTATTTTTGGAAAGAGATTAAATTACCGTTTGTCTTTCATACAATGTTTCTACTCGTGCTAAGATTTAGTAATACTTTACACGTCGTAGTCAAGCAGCAAGTACTTTCATTATAGAAGTAGCACAACGGCCATTGGACAATTTTTGATGGATTTCTGTGAAATATGCCCAGGATAATTTTCATGATTTCACTTATGTAAGATAAATGTGGAAGATTTAGCGGTACTCTTTCCTCCTAAGGAATTAGAGAGCGAAACCTTTGATTTACTTTTTGACCAATAAAGAAGCACTTAGAATGAGCGAGGTTTTCTGGCCTAATGTTGTGGAACGCCATCTTCAATAATTCAATACCGTACTTCGTATTTTCCACAGATATTTATTAAACACGACCGGCTTCGACCATGACGGCCATCATTAGGTAGTCAAGAAGCAAATCACGTGATGATCACCGTCATCATCGAAACAGGTCGTGTTTAATAACTATCTGTGGAAAATACGAAGTAAGGTATTGGATTATTTAAATTAGAAAGAGATTTGTTTTCTGTCGAAATGAAAAGGGTTACACCTCGTAGCGTATAAAAATGGCATGCCATATTGTACTATTTCTCACGTAATAGCAAACTATGCTTAGTGATGAAAAGGCATGCAAGAATGGGATCGCGGAAATGACATAAGCCGAAAATCACCCCAATTAAGTCGAAAATTTGTAAACAAAATTTATATATAGGAAGATGCTGAATCTGATGTTTACACCCCATGCCACACGCCGAAAGGTGGCTTGCAGAGTATTTATGTATATTATGTAGAATCGACACCCAAAACTACGCATAGCCATACGTGCTTGCTGTAACGCTCAGGAAGAGACAGGCAGCTATCCGCATGATATATAACGTGCAGAATAACTTTACACTTCTCACCTCCATTTTCCCTCTTTTTTATCATTCTAACGCCTCTCACACTCGCCCTTTCTTTTTCCATTTCTGCATAGTCTTTTCTCCTCTTTCCCAAAGATTTTCCTGTGGGACTTGGGCGATGGTTTATTCAGACTTCCTCTCCACCTACGAGATCCAACTCTCTTCCCTCATCTTTCCTCTCCGATATACAACGCCCTCTTCCGCTCGCGGTGTGTACACATATCACGTGTTTTTCCTCTCTCGCCTTGATATCCATTTCACCTCTCACATTCGCGAGAGCTCTCCTTTTAACGCTGAAAATGCGTTTCCTGAATGCATTTCGTTAGTTGAAAACGCGTCGAACACGACGCGAGAGGTTTTCTGGAAAATTTAAAGCTGAAAAATGTATGCAATCGCACGCGGAGGCATATGGTAAACATATTGCATAAATAAAGCCCCGGCGAAACTTTAATTTAATTTTTAATTTAAGCTGGAAGCGAATAAAGAGCCTATTAATTACTAGGACCCCTCCTTTTGACAACAGCTCTGATTTGGTGGAGGTAAACGTTGCTGACAACAAAGGATATTAATTATCTTTCGGTAAAAACTAATTGAAAATAGGGTTTACCTTCAAAATCGATATTCTTCGATGAATGTTATGCGTCGTTTATGTTAATTTTTGAAAATCCTTTCAGTTTTCCCGGATAGGTTGCCTTACCTTATTACTTTTTAATAATACCTCTCATAACACCTTCGGAAGTTTGCAGGTTAAAGGTGCTAATGTTTGAGCCTAACGGTACGAAATGGAGTTAGTGTGGCCGACACCACGCTTCCACCGCCTATTATAACCCACAGTTTTACCTCCGGTACTCATTTTCACTGGCTGATTCGACCTATGGCCTCCCCGAAAAATGTCGCCGGTTAATTGCCGTAAAAGGGGATTGAACCCCAGTCTTCTACATGCCTTAACCACTACGCTTCCGAGTCCTGCTGCTATAACTTAATCGGGGCATGTTTTGTATGGTTATGCTTGCACAGCTGGGGGGATTGAATCTATGATCCAGATGTGTTATTTGTTCAATATCTAAATACATACACTGCCACTTTCCTTTCATTTGGGAGTAAATACCATATAATATCGCATTTTCCTAGCCGATAAATCGCGTATATTTGGCGAGAGATATCGATTTTCGAATCAACAACTTCAAACATCTATTACCCAGATATTTCAAAATCTGCGGTGTTGGTATGAGACAGGTCTGTGAAATTCGGTAGACGGAATCTCAGGGAAATAGATGTTGCAATATTTTCCAAGGTACTCTCACTGAATCAGTTGAGCACGTATTCAAAGTCTCTTACCGTAACTGTTAAACAGTGAACGCATTTGGTAACAATGTTGACGTTTATTGGTTATATTTATCCACATGAACTAGATGTGGAACGAGAATGACGTTAGCTTACCAGAAAGAAATATTTCACGCATTGAGGATCTGGATCTCGTTGAATTGAAATAATAGTTTATGGAACATATGTATACGAAACTATCCAGAATATTGCAAAAAAGGCAAATCGAAATATTTTTTCGGTTTAGTTTACTGCTATTCACATGATACCAAAGACACAAAACGCATGGTTGGAAATAGTGGTATCCTTGCGGTATTAAGAGGAAGTATGAATCCTACCTCACTTCCATGATGAATATCATATATTTGGGATTTAAATGTTAATCATAAGCATACAAGCGTACATTTCCAATGACTAAGTTGAAATCAGCATTATAATTAGATACTGCGCTCATACTAATAGTTAAAAGGTATATACTACCTGTAAAATGTTCATACAAGTTTCGTTATGCAATGATTAGTGTTAGTTGATCTGATTTCAAGTAAATTCTATTGTTATTTTACTGGAAAGATTCTAAGGACCCTTAAATTTGATGTCCATGCATTTATGGAAGACGTGAGAACGTTTAGGAGTATTTTCAGAGAAAAATTATCCCAGATNTTAAAGTGAATTGCGAAGCTATATTATATATTATTTGAGTTTTGATATTTTTGTCAGAAAGGGATGAAGAGGCTTTCCATTTTTTCAACACTTCTTTACAAAAGATTCCCTATCTCTACCCTAAATTAGTAATAAAATATGAAAATTAATCCATAAAAATTGTTTCCAGTTTTCAAAATTACGGTCAAAATTTGATCGCGAAGTATAAATTCAGGGCTAGAAAGTAGGACATGGAACTGAGCGTAGAAAAGTACCCTGAAAGTTTCACTGACAACCTTGACAAGGTTGTCAGTGAAATCAAATGACAAATCATGAGTTTGAATGGAACGGTAACAACGTGCAGAGATGTCTCTGTATAGAAGACCAGATAATGAAGGTCTAGAAATAGCTGAAGAAGTCTCAGGCACTTCTCATTAAAAAAAATCATTGAGGATATTTGGTTCTTCACTTTTACTCTATAATAAGTATACCCCAGTAGAGAAAAAAACACCAATGATATATTTTTATGAAGCTTTCCCATACTAAACACGCGCAATGTAAATTTTGTAAGATATATGTACATCTGTAACTATAAAAACCGATGTTTGTATCTATAGAAAAAAGACCTTAGGTTAATTTTGTCATCAAAGCCAATGTGCTATAAGTCGATTGTTCCTATTACAGCCAATGAAGAACTGCTTCAGGAGCAGTTAATCGAACGGCGACTGGTCGAAGGAACCACCCAAAGCGAGGCTTTTCGTCGCTGAGACAATTAGTGGCGATTTATGATAAAATATGGAAGATACATTATTTCTGTTGGAAACTATGATTGTAAAACTGTCATTTGACTCCGTTATTTTAATGACAATATTCGATCACTAAAAGAATGTTTTTATTTCATAAACACATAAAAAGTGAAGTTGAATTCCAAAATTTCGGGGGACAACCTCCCCTTGAGATATTGTTAAGGAGGTTTTCTTTAATTTGAAAGGAGTGAATTGCTTACATAATTTATTAAGCGTCGTCATTAATTTATCTACTTAATCACGGCGCCCTCTTTTGTAAAGAGGAAGTAACTTCATTTCTGAGATGCTCCCGCATAGGGAAGCAGAATATTAAAATGGTAGAAATGAGAATGGAATAGGCAATTTCATTACCATCTCAAACAACAGAACGAAAAAAGGCGAAATGCGGATTCTCCCGAAGTTCATGATTTGATTTTAAAGTTATCTTCCATTTGGCTTATTAGGTTAGGATTTTTTTAAATTGCGCCTCTTTCTTTTCGTGTTTTGGAATTTTTGGAAGATCAAAACCTTAGAATGGATACGGAAAACGTAAAATGTGTGGAACACTTGCAAAGTTATAGGGAAAACGTGCGCAATTATATACATTGTAATCGGATCGAGAGAATTGTATTTTTGCAAGGTTTGAGAGGTTTAATTTAAATTTTCAGAAAATAGACAGTCATGGTTGACTCAATCTTTGCTCAGGATTTTATTATGCAAATAAGAAAAATATTTTTTCCTGGTTTAACTTTGGCCGAAGATATTTTATTAAAATGATGATATAATTTCAAAGAAACCTCATTGAAGAACGCTGGAGTATGTGGGAATTTAGCAAAATTGTATGAAAGTGGAATTCAAAGACTTTTTTCATTAATTTTGCTAGAAAAGATTTTCAGTGGTTATCATTTCAGCTATTTTTTATTTTACTCTCATATTTTTAGAATTGAAAATGTTACAATTTTTTGTCAGTCACGTCGCCGAAATGTTACTCCATAAAATATATTCTGTGATTTATTCTTTAACATAATTCTCCATATTTTCTTTAATTTATAGGTTCGATAGATATTGAGTTTTGAAAAAGCAAGGATCTCAAACCCGCGTAATTTTGTATAAGCAATGAGACACTAAAAACTTCCAAATCATTGAGATCCCTCTTTTGCTTTCCAAAGATACCTGGAATTTTTATTTTACCATAAAATTACTGTATTCCCTTTAATCTATTATGTTAAGAAAGCCACTGAGTGACTCTGATTAATTGAATATTTTTAACTCTTTAAATACTGCTAGTCATATGGTCATGGATCAACTTTTACGTGATCTAATCCATTTTATAGCCTAGGCTAGGCGCCACATCCTCCTAAAAAAGTATTTTGTAGATATTTTAGTTCTTTTGGGGATTAAACTAGTTTACGGGCTAAAGGATGAACAGACACTGTGCTATAACACATTATCCAGCAATTATATATCTAAATTGGAAAAAATTTTTGTTGATTTATAAAGGAACATAAAATCACCTTCATTTTGACTAGAAATGAATAAAATGTTATACAGAAGTATAGATCTCAATTTTTTTAAACCACAAAATTTAGGGAAATCGCTATTTGCTAATATATCACAATTTAAATGAAATGCCTTCCGCATAATCGAGATAATAGCGCTTCCATTTGCGGAGTTCTCTCTTCGTCTCAGAGGTGAATNCCTCCGGTACTCATTTTCACTGGCTGATTCGACCTATGGCCTCCCCGAAAAATGTCGCCGGTTAATTGCCGTAAAAGGGGATTGAACCCCAGTCTTCTACATGCCTTAACCACTACGCTTCCGAGTCCTGCTGCTATAACTTAATCGGGGCATGTTTTGTATGGTTATGCTTGCACAGCTGGGGGGATTGAATCTATGATCCAGATGTGTTATTTGTTCAATATCTAAATACATACACTGCCACTTTCCTTTCATTTGGGAGTAAATACCATATAATATCGCATTTTCCTAGCCGATAAATCGCGTATATTTGGCGAGAGATATCGATTTTCGAATCAACAACTTCAAACATCTATTACCCAGATATTTCAAAATCTGCGGTGTTGGTATGAGACAGGTCTGTGAAATTCGGTAGACGGAATCTCAGGGAAATAGATGTTGCAATATTTTCCAAGGTACTCTCACTGAATCAGTTGAGCACGTATTCAAAGTCTCTTACCGTAACTGTTAAACAGTGAACGCATTTGGTAACAATGTTGACGTTTATTGGTTATATTTATCCACATGAACTAGATGTGGAACGAGAATGACGTTAGCTTACCAGAAAGAAATATTTCACGCATTGAGGATCTGGATCTCGTTGAATTGAAATAATAGTTTATGGAACATATGTATACGAAACTATCCAGAATATTGCAAAAAAGGCAAATCGAAATATTTTTTCGGTTTAGTTTACTGCTATTCACATGATACCAAAGACACAAAACGCATGGTTGGAAATAGTGGTATCCTTGCGGTATTAAGAGGAAGTATGAATCCTACCTCACTTCCATGATGAATATCATATATTTGGGATTTAAATGTTAATCATAAGCATACAAGCGTACATTTCCAATGACTAAGTTGAAATCAGCATTATAATTAGATACTGCGCTCATACTAATAGTTAAAAGGTATATACTACCTGTAAAATGTTCATACAAGTTTCGTTATGCAATGATTAGTGTTAGTTGATCTGATTTCAAGTAAATTCTATTGTTATTTTACTGGAAAGATTCTAAGGACCCTTAAATTTGATGTCCATGCATTTATGGAAGACGTGAGAACGTTTAGGAGTATTTTCAGAGAAAAATTATCCCAGATGGATTTTCGGTGTTTTTAACTATGTATAGAAAACTATCCTTCTCTTTTTAATATAATCATGAATAAAAATCGTCAAATCATTAAAATTTTATTAAAAATAATTCTCTTTACTCGTCTATGATTCATTTCCCCATATCTAACAACACCAAAATTTGGGAATTTCATTTCAAAAGTCACACTTGATTATATTCTTTCTACATTTCACAAAGACGGGCCACATTTTTCTCTCCAATGAAGCGTAATTAAGTTTAATTTTATAATTAGTTAATAATTAATCTCTTTCAAGTCATACAAAGATTTCATTCATGGGCTAATTAAAAACGAGTCTCATTTAGTTGACTTCAGAGCTTTATTATTCTACATTCTACCATACGTGCGCTGTCAACATTTTAAGCGTTCAAACAAATATTTATTTATCTTCTTCATTAACTGCGTCATTCAGCTGCCTTCCACTTAACTTCCATACTTCCGCGTAACTTGCTTTTCTATCAATATTTTTACATGGATATCAAAGTTCCTTTCGTTCATGAAAAAAGTAGCATTTTAATGATATTATGAAATTACCTCCGAACGCTTTTTTTTATAGAAGTCGCTCCAATAATCAAGCTATTCTAATGAAATGAGACAATGACAATAATTACGGAGCCTAATTTAAGCCTACAAAAAAACTATATTTTCCGTAATTTATGTTGAATTTCTCTTTTCTGTACATGTTTGTTTGCGATAAAGAAAATGTCAGTGTCGTTTCTAAAAAAGAACTTCAAAGACTTCAAAATATGCTGTGATGCTGAAGAGAAATGGTTACTCCTAATTTCGATTTATTGTTTTTTAAACGAAAATAATCCGTTATATAAAATAAAAATAATAGGTTTTTTTAATTAAATAATTTCTGATGTCCATCTCTTGTGCATTTCATTGTTGAAGTTAATCCCTAGCAAATTTGTGAACGAATTTGTAACGCAAAAAGGAAAAGCTTTAAATTGCATTTTAGTGAATTCCTGCGCATCTTCTTTCATTTTCACCTACATTTTGCATTTACATTGACTACTATCTCATATCTTACTTTCTTGCTCGTTTCCTCTCTTTTCCTTAATAATTCTTCTCTCACGTTGCCTCTCTTTTGTCTCGATCTCATCACCCATCTTCAAATGACAGTCTCATTTCCTTTCTCAATTTTATAACTTCCATTCCTCCAACACAAGACTTTCCTCTTTTTCCTTTCTCTTATTTCTTTCCTTTTCGAAATTCTGAGTTTCTCTCCCTCTCCTAATACGTTCGCATACATCTAGCTTCATTTTTACTTCCTCCATTCTTTTTCCTAGTAGGCGTTAATTAGTTCCTCAAATCTGACAAATCTATGAGCATAGCCCTCCCTTAAGACGGAAAGATTTGTTATTTTAGGCTGAGGATCGCGCGCTTCGGCTAATGACTGTACGAAAATATTACCTTAAGTGCGCAAATGGGATATCTAAATTTGCAAAATTTCCTCAAGCTTCTCTTTCGGAGATAAAAAGGGCTCGGAAATGGAAAGATAACAAATTAAAATGCTGATATTGTGAAGGGAAAGGAAGAATATAGGGAGATGAGACGGCGGTGAGGTATTGGGGAATGGGAGGGGGCCCGATTTCGAGAGTTGGGGGCTTCTGCGACAGAAGAACATCGCCTGTTTCGAAGGCAATATGCAGCCGTCTTTCATTTTATGCAGGAATAAGTTACGGAGAACTTTCCAGCAAAAAAGTTTCCCTCATTTTTTCCAGACTGTTCAAAATTTAATTTTCCGGATCTTACACTCCACCACACCGAAAAAGAATTAATTAAAATCCTTTTTATGCCTAGCTTCTTTCCATTTTGCTGCCTAGGAAGCTGCGATAGCGTCTTGAGACTTGAACCCGATATCAACCGCGTTTGTACAGCCATCGGTTTACTATCCTTCTTAGGATGCGCTTTCGAGTTTAAATTACACAGGAGAATGTTTGTTTGGCAAGTAAAGCAAAGCTTCGTTATGAGCCACTTTTCCCCATCTTAAATTGCGCGTCCGCACGGATGCGCGTGAAACTCAGTGGTTTTGATAAATTTCCTCAAGGTCAAAGGATCAATTTGTAGACCCTTTTGGTTCGTAATTCTTTTCCGATATCCTCTACTCCCAGAGTGTACGTCGATGCACGATTTTCCGACTAATACGAAAGTTCCGGGGAGATTTAAAAATCTTTATGGATATGCATAAAGCGAGAGCCAAACTCGAGGAATAAACTTTTAATACTTAAGTTTTTCCTGTATAAGGCTCCACGAATTCTGAGAAGTAACCTATTCGTATCCACTGCCAGTTGGAAAAGTACTGGAAAATACAGCTTGTAAATGTCTTTCTACAAATTCTTTAGCATATTAATTAATTAATTTATTTTCACCTTCACTGCAATTTGGCCTTCTAACAAGGTGGCAGTGCTGGAGTGGAGCATAACATATTAAACATAGGACTGCCTGGCATTCGCCCAAGGACGGAAGGGAAAACCCTCCAAAACCTCCCTAGGCAATACATTACATAAGACACGTACAATTAAGTACATACCCAGTTATAGTTACATAAATGATATATACATTTAGATTTAGCTTATCATAGAACGTTAAACTTAGATAATGACACGGAAAAAATTATAATAATACAATAAAAGGATAATATTGTTAGTGAATAAGCTAGCTTACATGGTAGATAATCCATATAGTCATGTACATAATATTACGTTATAATTCAAGATGGCTAATTCTACACACTATAATGTTACATAAAATTAAATTACAGCTTTAAACTATGGAAGATTGATGATTAAAAATAGATTTAACCTTATTTAAAAAAATGTTTACATTTTTCGGCATTGGAATGAGAACTTCTCCAGCTAAAGCGTTCCATTCTCTAATACCGCTATTAACGAATGAGTATTTCGCGATATCTGTTTTCTGTTCGCGTTCTTTGATTTTTAATTCATGATTGCCTCGTCCTATATAGCTAGGGAGCTTAAACCTGGATTTCAGTTCGCCCAACCCCTCCGCGGAATTCCATGATTTGTACTTCCCGGCTAATCTAAATATTTTCCTTCTCGACTCTATGTACAATGACTAAGGGTTAGATGTAAGAAGAGACTAATTAGTCTCAATCTCGCCCGTAAATAAAGACGATTTATTATTATTATTAATGATTCCCACTTCAAATGAGCTAGCATTTTACACTTTCTGTTTTTTTTTGTTTGCCGACAACGTACCTAGCCGCCTTCCTTTGTACACCTTCGAGTTTCTTAATAATGCCTGTTTCGTGAGGATCCCATACACTCGTTGCATATTCTATAATCGGCCTGACCAGTGATTTGAACGCTCTTTCCCTTACTCCTTTCCTACTCTGTTTTAGGCTCCTCATTACAAAATGGAGATTCCTATAAGCCTTTGCGACTATGTTCTCGACGTGCCTTCCCCATTTAAGGTTCTCGGTTAGCTTGACACCTAGATATTTGCATTCGGTTACGGCAAAAATGTTTTCCTTCTTAAGGGAGCAGCAATGCTGTATTATAAACTTTCTCCTGGAGAATTTGATATGCTTACATTTACTAACATTAATTTCCATCCCGTTTACTTTAGTCCACTCGGCTAATCGATTTAAGTAATTTTGTAGAAGTTCGCGATCCTTATCCTCCGTTATACGCCTATATAATATGCAGTCGTCGGCAAATAATCTGATTTCGGATAATCGGATATTCGTTGGGAGGTCATTCACATAAATAAGGAATGGCAATGTCCCGAGAACGCTACCTTGTGGAATGCCTGAAGTAATATCTATCTCTTTAGAGAAAACATCTCCGATTCTAACTCTCTGTTTACTTTTTTTAAGAAATTTTGTATCCAGTCAGTAACCCGATGGTCAATATTTAAATTACGGATCTTTGCAATTAGCAAGTCTTGAGGTACTTTATCGAATGCCTTTGCTAGGTCGATAACCACCGCATCGATTTCTTCCCTGATATCCATGGTTTCTGAAATATCTTGTACGAGTCCTAGGAGCTATGTTTCACATGAGAACCCCGATCTGAATCCGTGTTATCTCTTACTCAGCCAGTCGTTTTCTTTCCAAATACACGAATGCGATCTGCAAAAATGTTCTCCATTTCTTTGTAAACCTGTGACGTTGGGCTGATCGGTCTATAGTTGTCTAACAATTACTTTAGACCTCCTTTTTGAATTGGAATTACGATCGCTTTTGTCCAATCGTCAGGATAGAATTGTTATTTAGCGTAGCAATGAAAAGTGTTCTTAGATAAGGAACAATCGCATTATTTCCTAATTTTATCGCGTCACTGGGAATATCGCCTTAACCCTTCGATTTCCTATTTTTAATTTTTGAACCTTTCGCAAAATAATTGAATTTTCTAAATAATTTGGGCAACTATCCCCTGCGAGAACGTTCACCTCCCTCAATGGTTCGTCTACTCCCTGATGGCCTTTGTTAAATACTTGTGAGAACCATTTATTGAAATTTTCCGCTATATCTTCATTTAGCGTTAGATTATCTCTGTCTGTAGAATTTATTGCGTGCACATAATTCCTATCCCCTTTACGTCTGCGCAAGTACTTGTATAATTCATTAGGATTACCTGAGTCGAGAGTATTTGTGACATATACTTCCTCCGCAAGTACTTTTTCCTTTGTCAGTTCTTTCACTAACTCTTTATGCCTTTCCAATGAACTCAAGTCGCAATGTTATCTTTCATGTGCAACCCTAACTTTATTTTTGAGCGACCTAATTTTCTGGTGTAATACTTAGGATCTGGATTGTTTTTTATACGCTTCTTGGGAACATATATATTAATACCCATGAAAATAACGTCCTTAAGTCTTTGACACATCTCTTCAACCGAACTTCCTTTGCTTGCCCACTCTGAATAGTTACGACGTAGGTATTCCTGAAAGCCGATGTTATCTGCTTTACCGTAGGTATTGAAAATTTTCAAAATATGCATCCCGAAGTATTTCCCTTCTTTTTGAAGACGTAGTTGTATCACATTCATGAGCAATTCTTATTCTGAAGAAAAAACAGGGAAAGCCTTTCAAGTGAAACTAAATCCTATTTTAATAATTTAGCAAAGTAGCACACACACGTTCACACAGAAAGACGACTAGTT
This sequence comes from Ladona fulva, assembly GCA_000376725.2. Taxonomy (NCBI): domain Eukaryota; kingdom Metazoa; phylum Arthropoda; class Insecta; order Odonata; family Libellulidae; genus Ladona; species Ladona fulva. The sequence continues at coordinate 586,442 of KZ308430.1, read as the reverse complement.
TCGACGCTGAAGCGTTATTTCCAGGTGAAGAAGAAGCAAAATGCAACACATATTTAAACCAAAAACCCTTTCTCTTTCTTTTTTTCTTTCAGTTGAAAAGGTTTTCCTGTTTTTTCTTTTCTTGTTAAAAAGTATCACAAAGTTACTCGCCAATTAGTGAATTTTGTTTAATTCTGTTTTACCTAAAGTTCTGCTACAAGTAAAGCATTCATAGTGTCACATTGTGCGACATCTTCCATAATTTTAAGAGGAAGAAATTCATTAATTTGAACAGAAAAGATTATTACTAGTAAGAAAAGTCAACAAGCTCCATTTTTTAGACCAGAGGTGTGGAACCTGCGGCTACCAGACCACAGAGGGAGTATATAGACGACCGGCCTTCAATTCACTTCCTGAGACAGATGCCTATAGCAAAAGAATTTTCTTTTCCAATCTATCTAATGAAGCAAAGGTTAATTAAAGTGGAAACAATTCTTTTTCAGTCTTCTCAGCGTGTTCATATGTGTTCCTACACACAGTGTCAAGGTTAAGCTATTTTAATGTATGCAACACGTGACTCAAAAGAGACATGATGGTTTAATATACGGACTTCCCATATGGCCGAATGGTAACTGCTTTCTTCCGTTGGGAAACAGTTCCTCACCCCTGTTAACAATCTCCATGTTGTGGAGCTTGCTGCGAATTGTTAATAAAGAATTCATAAGATACCTTGTACTGTTCGTAAAACCCAGTTCCTATTTAATTAAAAAGAGGTCTCTACTCTATCTACTTTATTGAGTAGCTTATTTTCAGCGACATTGAACGGTAATCAGCTCTTACTTGGTAGCATTTTATATCAATCAATTTACTCACAACGACTTACAGCAAAGCACTTTAGTGGTCACCTACCTTTATTTCATAAACCTTTCCGTTCTCTGTTGGCACCTAATTCCTACTAATGCCGAAAAAACTTGATTCAGCACCTTAATCAAGTAATCAAGGGAAGTAGTCAAACAAAAAAAAGAGATGAGATAGAGCAGATATGAACTTGTAAACTTAAATGTTCGCGATGTACTGCGCAAAATACAAATGAAAATTTTAAAGATATTGACCTCCATGGACTTATAATGCAACAGTAAGTAACGTAATGTGAATACATTGTGGAATTTTGTCCATTTTCAAAACAATATACTCATCCCTTTATTTGTAACCGCCAGCTCGTTAATAACACTTTTCTTTTCATGGAGGAAAACTTTCTCTTTCTTCTTTTATTTTTTAGCTCATCCCAAAAAGAGAGATAATGACAAAAGGGGACTTGGTTTACATATGTAAACGCATACCACATATTCAAATGAGGCCCTGGATTTGATTCAAGAAACGAATTTGTCGCTGGTATTGATCTCCCATATGAAACACATACAGAGCATAAAGATTCCTCTACAACGTATTGAAGGACGTTGATATCGCTTATTGATATGTAGAAGCTATTCTTATCATAACGTTACATCTTCCGCTACCTTCTCTAATTATCGAATACAAAACTCGTCGAAGGGTCCCATAGAATCAAATACTTTATATTCGCATATTTTAAATTTTCTATTTATACTTAGAATAAACGGATAATTTCACGCTATCGACATCCCCGACGTCATTGCCCCTTTCCACAGTGGACTATCGGTTCAAATGCAAGGAAAACTTTGGCGGGTCGCAAGAGCCATGTGTCATACTCTCTTTTTCATAATTTATTGCTAAGAGTTTTATTTTTTCTTTCTCTAGCTCTCAATTTCTCAGTCCGAAATATATTTTTCCGCAAACTCTAGAAATAGATTGGTGAAACTTTAAGATGAAGAGTGTTAGAATAACACCAGCTCGGTAATTTAAATGGCCAACACTTAGCGTCGAAAAACTGAGAACTTGTTTCCTCGTCCCACTCGAATCGGGATAATTTTACCTAGTGTATATCATCGTTAGCGCGTATTCCTGCGGAGTTTAAAAATGCCGCTTTTGCATTAAAAAGATCCCGTTTTGTAACAATGACAGTTGAAATTTAGTTATAGTCGCTGCGACGCCGTTAAAAATGCGGAGCATCCTAGATTAAAAATTGGCGCTACTTTGGTGTTATATGCGAATTAATTTTAATTTGACTACATAATATTCGCATTTCTGAGGCAAGAGCTGAACTAGATAATGAGCAATTAGAAGAGGCAACTTAGATCCTTCTGATGAAACTTTTACGCTAAGAGTTTCGTCATAAGACCGTGGAAATTTTTGGAAAGCTGAGTTTACGTTAAGTTGAATTAGTTGGACTGGTGTAATTAGGCAATTTTGCGTTAGGCTCTATCAAATTTCACGTGAAGCTTTATCAGAAATGTTACTTAGAAATTCATAAGAAGGACTAACAGCATCAGAAAATTTTCTAAAAGTAATTTTAACGGTAATTTTCTTATGAATACTGATTAAGTAGTTTCCGAATGGCTAATGATGAAGTTCGAAGTGCAACATCGTAAAAATAGTTAATCGATTCTTTTATATGCAATAAATGGAGATGAATATGAAAGGAGAATTTTCAGTAGTCAATTTCATAAAATGGAGTTGATGGAAGTATTCCGCTTATTATTTCTCATTAAATTCTCTTCATGAACGATATAGCAGTGCGTGACTTCATAAATCTTTGGCTACGGTTGCATATTTCCATTTGCTTCGGTATAGTAAGTTGCTAAAGGATTAGCTAGTTTATAAACTATTCTTAATTGTCTAAAGGTTATACGTTAGTCATAGTTTAGTTTTCTTTCCTCTTAAAGCTCTTAATCTTCAACGAAATATCAATAGTAATATCGATATTTATTTACATATTTATATTTTAGTAACAGCAAAGATCTAAGTAAAAATTAATTTGCCGTAAAAGAGCAACATTCTGGTGACAAAGAGTTTGAATTAATCATCAAACTACGAATGATTCTTAAAAGGATTCTTGACAAATTATTATGGAATTTTCATCATTTTACTAATTAAAAATGAAAAAGCAAGTTCTAATAACATATTTTAAAAGCAGTTTTCTTAAAAATTCATTTTAATTAATTCATTATATTAAATTTAATTCGGTTATAACATATTTTAAATTGTGATAATATTTTAACTTACAATTAATTTTTGGATTCAGAGTTATACGTTAGCTCCAAGTACAATTTAGTAGGGGCATCTCTGGCTAAAAGAAAAATTTCTCGGAGGAAATTCGTAATCTCTCCAAGATAAAGTAAAATTAACTCCACGGAAATCTTTCTTTAAACTTCATTCAGCTCTTTCTCGTAGAAGTTAAGTTTCTCAAAGTTCTGCACTTCTTAATGTCGCACTCTTCTCGACTCGTCAGCTCCCCACACCGAAGCGAAAGATAGAGAATTGTACTTTTCGTTCATACACTTCAACACGGAGGTAAATTTAAAGAAGTTCAACCCTGCCAAGGAATCACTGTTCATGATAGAACTGCCTCGTCAATTTGCTCGTTTTGTCCATTGGGAAAACCGCGACCCTTCCAACGGACTCCGCTTCAATAGGAGGCGCTGAAGAGGAGAGTCGTTTAGAATTCGGAGGGGTTTTGAGTGTATTTTTATGAAAGGGGAGAAGAAAGGAGGAACGCCATTCTCCTCTGACTGATTCCTTTCCGATAGAAATGCAATACCGCCCTTTCTTTCAGCGCAAAGAGTAAAGGCCTCTGGAATCACTAAGCGGCGTCCGATGGAATGGGAGCTATCGAACAACAGTGGCGGACATGCCTCTGGGCACTGACGCGAGGGAAATGATTGAAGAGAAGAGTGAAAAGGCGTCGCTTGGTAAGGGAAAAGGGATCGGTCGTAGCCTTAAGCGCTCTTCTATTATGTTGGACCTGCCAGTTTGCCCACCCCTTTGTTCCTGGCAGTTTCGTTTTTTCTATGTTATTTCCCCGACTTCGCCCGACACCGGTACGTTGATTGCATCATATTGGGATCTCCTATCTCCTCTCCCCAAACACGTGCGAGGACTCCTCCCAAAAGCCCTTTGCTTCCCTTTCACAGATCGGCTCCCTCTACTGGATGAAGGACGAAGCTCCCCGTACGAGGTGTGTCTTCAAATGGTCTGATAAGGAGCTCTTACGAAAGCAGCTGTATCCAATGTGGATTTCGCCCCACTGGACACAAGAGAGATAGAAACGTTATAAAAGATCCGACGGCTCCTTTTTTTCTCTCTTTCCACAGGAGATTAAGATTTACTACTTCGTGAGATTCGAAAGGTTTTGGGAAATTGGGAGCAATGTTTTGGCCGTAAATACACCGAGATCTCCAAATCAGTTTTACTGTGTAACGAATGGCTCCAGACTCTCTCCGAGCACTGATATTTTTTAAATAAACTACTTATAAGAGCGGTTTGATTTTTATTCGGTACACGAAGGTAACCTTCAACGGATGTTATGAAAAGGCTGTGATTAGATTTTCACCGAGGTACTTTGAAGACTCAATTACCACTTTAACGATATACTAGCTTAAAAAGTTAAGGCAAGAATTATATTATGAGGATGGCCATGATAGCAAAGTTTAAACAACCGAATAGAAATCAACGAAAATAGATCACGATAACTGCACTTTCCTCTGGCGGTTCAACTTGCAAGAAAAGAGAATGACTATCTTATTTTCATTTACACACCTTTGCTGATAAAGAGTAAATAAGCGGGTTCTTTTTAAAGAGAATTTTTAATGGGATTGAATTGGATGAGATAGAGGGGTTGGAAAAAAGAAGCACAAATCCTGATTATTGAGAACTGGGTCTATAAATTCTTCAACCAGTAAACAGGATCCTTCATAAATCTTTTCTGGTAAATAATCCTTAATCTATTTGGAATTGACAATGTTTTGTAACGGTTTTGCAATTATTGTAGTACGTATTAGAATCTACGCAGTCGTAGAAACACCCAGCAGAAAAAAATAATTGAAAAAGTCTCCTAAGAACGAACAAAAATCTATGTTAGTGTATAATTACTTCATATATTACAGACAAATTATACTTATGAAATCTTAGAACGATAAATTTCAATATGAATCCGCAAGGAAAAGATGAAATAAGACAAAACCTGTAAATTAACCTGTTTTAATATATTTTAGCAATAAATATCGCTGTACTAAATATCGAACGCATGACTAGAGATGACGCTAGACGTGATTCAAATCTAACAGTACCAAGACTTCTTTAATTTTTATTGTTAAATCGTCCATCCGGATATTCGAAAATTCGGGTTCAAGTCCCGGTCCTGTCAGATTTTTCCATGCCAATCTATTCAGAATCCGCAATCTTTCATGAATGATTTTTGCCCCAGCATTTAACTTGTAGTAATTCGGAAATCAGTTCTTCACTGCGGAAAGACAGGTCTGTCTCTCAGTTCTTTCCTCTCTCGACTTCAAAATTAAGATAACGCGCTTGCATTGTTAGATTTTGCTTCGCGATTGAAGTAACTCTTCCCTCTCTAAAATTCTACGACTCCATCGACGAAAGAGAAACTCGAAATCACTTCCCGCTAACCGCAGCCGCACTACAATTACAATCCTCTTTTCTCCCTCTTCTTTATCCCCTTCATTCGTTCTCTTCTCTCCCCCACCTTGGCATCCCCGCATATCTGTGCTCCCCCTAGCGGCGGACCCTCCAATCTCCCGACCTCCGCAAAGCGCCCTCTATCGGATTCTCCATATAGCCATCGGAATTTGTAATTACAGCTGAGGAGGCTTCCTCATGTCCGCATACGGCCCTTTCTTCTCCCACGGGGAGGATGGCCGTGCGGAACAGAAAACAGGAAGGAATGAGGGAGAAAATAATAATAGAAGGATAGGGAGGGAAACGAATCTATTTTGTGGAGACTCCCCTTATCTTTATATATCTTCAGTCGGTATACTTCATACTGTATAGGAAGCTACAAAGGTCTAAGCGGTTGGTACCCCACTTATTCAAAGTGATGGAAGAGAAAGTTACGAGACAGAGAGAGGAATAATGAAATGACAAGAGAGACGGCACCATATATATATATTTATATTTATGTATATAATTAATAAATAAATATACATGTATCTATTTATTTATTAATGAAAATATTTAAAGAGTTAATAAATTTAAATACTGGGGATGCTACATCGTAAAAGTCATGTGGGAGTGGTGTCACAAAAGGATACATAAGATACCTTGGATCACAAGAGCAAAGAGGTAATCAAAATGGCCGAAAAATCACTTATCAAACAGATAAAATGCGGGAATATCAAATACTTTGGTCACGTTAAGAGAGGAAGGAGGTATGCGGTCCAGCAACTCATAATACAAGGAAAGGTCCAAGGTAAAAGGAGTCCAGTAAGAAGAAGAACAGACTGGTTGCAAAATATCAAAGACTGGACTGGCACAACTTCAATTCAAAGACTATTGAAACAAGTGCAAGAACACAGTATTTGATGTTAATGTGATTGTTTACTCCCAAGGAAGAATATGGCACATGACGAAGAAGAGATTCTGGATCTATAGTAGGATAGGTTTATAAACAAGGGAATGATAAATATTTGCATATAATAATAATAATAATAATACTCGTAATAAAGGACTTTATTCAGGGCGAGATTAAGACTAACAAGTCTCTTCTTAGATCTAACCCTTCATCATACGAGACAAGAAATGAGAGAGAGAGCTTGCAAAAGTAAAAAAATAAAAACTACTTAGTGGATTAAGCTAAGAGCTCAGGGAAAAATGTCCACAACAGGGAAACGCCCTTAAGAAGGAGGGTGTGAAAAACCTGCGAAACCTACGGATAGAAAACTAAATTTGATAATGAAAATAGATTAATAGAGTTATAAAAGACATGAAGACAAATCAATAAAAATAAATAAATTGGACGAATAACAACAGATTAACATAAAGTATCTTACAAAAGTTATCAAATTTGGAAATGATTAGCAAAAACATAATTTCGCTTATTAAAAAGCACGTCAAATATTCAGAGCGAAACGAAAGTTAATCAAAAACTGGCTAAAACACTTAAAAACGACAAATGAAGAAAATACAATAGAAATGGTAGAATCATATATATAAAAAGCAAATGTCTGTCCGTCCGCCTATTTATCTCAGAAACGGCTTGACTAAGAGATCTGAAACAAACTGCATTGTGTTTCTACGATGATGAAGCCCTCAGGAAAACTATTTCTATCTCTGTAAATGTCGGGGTTCGAACCCAGGAGCACAAAATACGTTTCCATAAGAGATTTACATAAATTACGCTCCATGACTTGCAGAGGTTGTTTCTTTTACAAAATGAATCTAGAAAAAATGGTCCTACGAAATTGAGACAAGTTTCACAAGAAAGAAAAATGATCATAGAATCTTATTTTAATCGTGAATCATTCATATCAATTCGAAATTGCGAGAACTTTGATAAAATATTCGTAAAATTTTTCGTAAATAAACAATCCATCCCTTTGGACGACCAATGTAATTTTTGAACATTGATTTCATGAGTTTTCCCATATAAATGCACGGGGATAATCAGTATACTTTTCCATAAGAAATGTACGTAAAATATGTTTTCGTTACCTGCAGAGGTTGTTTCTTTTACAAAATTAAATTAGAAACAATGGTCTTACGAAATCAAGAGAAGTGTAAAAAGAGAGGAAAGTGATCATAGATTCTTATTTCAGTCGTGAAATATTGATATAGATCCGAACTTTTGAAGATTTTGATAAGATACACGGAAAATTCTTATTTTTTTTTGGGAAATAAGCAACCCATCCCTTTGATGACTAAGACTATTGTTGAATGTTGATTTCATGAATTATCCTATATAAGTGCACGGGGATAATCAGTTCTTACTGCCTTTATACGAAATTTACGCAAACAAGACTTTCATGATTTGAAAACAGGAAAAGAGTAAGGAACCTAAGATTGATCCTTGAGGAAGTCCTTGGTCAATGTCAACCCATTCGGACGCCAATTCATTGGAAACTACTTTCTGCTGACAGTTGTGAAGGTAGGAGGAGAACCAAGAGACTGAAATGTCAGAGAGACCCATCATCTTAAGTTTTGTCGTCATAATATCTACATCAGTCGAGTCGAATGCTTCTGTGAAATCGAGCATTACCAACGCATATACAGGTGTTTAGTTTAAATTCAAAGGGTAAACAAGCGTAAAATGTACCGACATAACATACCCTCAATCATGACTTTATGTATATGTAATTGGTTAATTTTATTAATAACCCTGGGAAGTCCGAAAATAGAGCTTGGAATTTAAGGGGATTTATGTTGAGAGCTAGAGATTTCAATCATGAGTGTGGTTTAATGCGTTCCGCGACAACAGAGCGCGTCTCACAAATAAACTTAACCTAAAAACTATGTTATATTAATTTTGACAATCTGACATATAGCATAATATGTAAAATACTGTTATAGTGATTTATCTCTTTTTTTAACGACGGATGGCGGCAATATTTCGTTTAAATGTCATCGGCAGTATTTACGTCAGCTCTTCGATATATGTGACATAAATTCTTTATACGTGAACTTATAGACCCTTAAATCACACTTTATACAATTTTAACATTCTACATTGTATATTAACGTTATTTATGTTAAACAACTTGTGTGTTAACAAAGTTCTAGACCAATTCATCACTGCGACAATTGAGCGCGTCTCACTACTCCACTGTTAAAATTGTATAAAGTGTGATTTAAGGGTCTTTAAGTTCACGTAAAAAGAATTTCTGTCACATATATCGAAGAGCTGACGTAAATACTGCCGACTGCATTTAAACGAAATACTGCCGCCATCCGTCGTTAAACAATTAGGTGACTCACTATAAAAGTATTCTACATATTATGCTATCTGCCATATTGTCAAAATTAATATAACATAGCTTTTAGGTTAAGTTTAGTTGTGAGACGCGCTCAGTTGTCGCAGGCGCTCAGTTGTCACGCGCTCAGTTGTCGCGCGCTCTGTTGTCTGGCCGCGAGTTTAATGATGTCGTTATTTATTAATTCGATAGTTTTACACGCGTTGTTTATGTCGGTAGATAAATATATTTGTAATTTGTCCGCGTACTCATAGTAAAATAAAATAAGAATACTTAAATTAATCTGAAAAGATATAAGTACGTAGGGAGATGAAAATATAAAGAGGAATGAATAAAAAGGTTCTGACAACACGTGAACCAAATCAATTCATTATTCTATACTAACGGTAATACATATGACGAGGAAAGTAAATTGATATAATTCGTCAGAGTATGTATTTAATTTAATTTGGCATCATATTTCGTTCCTCTATCTGCGTAACAATTGCTATTCCTGTATCTTATCCTTCATTTTTCCTGAGCATAAGGTACTCTTTCACCATCTAAGTTCAGAGAAAGATCTGCCGAAAACCAAAATCAGAGGAAAGAATGTGGCTGAAAGACAAAGGGATGAGTTGGAAAGTGGAATTTAAGGGAATGGCGGAGATGAGAAATAAAGAAAAATACCTGAGAGAAAAGAGAGTAGAAAATGGCAGCAGGCAAAGAAGAGGGAAAGTGAGAGAGAGGCTAAGAGGAGAATGGGTAGTTGATATGAGATTGAAACTGATTGGCTCTGAGGTAGATATGACAGGGAAAGTGTCAGGGCACAAGCTGTAGAACATAGGGTAGATTGATGGATATTGGAGAACAAGGAGTTCCAAGATTGATGTAATATCGACTGATGGGACGACTTTATTACGGACGAAATTGAGACTTTAAAGTCTCGGCGTGTAGTCAGGTATCCATTTAGAGTTGTAATATTTAAGGATTTTCACTGTCGTCCGTGTTAATTTTTTTTTCATAGAGGAAATTACATAGGGTGCAAACACGAATTGAAACATTCTTAATGATTTCTGAGAGTATTTATACATAAGGGGACAAGTATGTTACATATATTTGGAATTTGTGGCGGTAATTATATTGCCTTGTAGCACTTTAAATAGTGTAATGTATGAATCTAAAAGTTTATTCTCTTCTCTTCTCCTCAAAAGTCTGTCATTCAAAAACGTGGGGAAAGAAGCCGTAAAAGAGCCAACTATTCCTCTACATTTATGGAAATATTGAAACTATTCCATAACATTAAAAACACAGAATATACGATTTCCACCGACCATCACGCCATTAATAACCATATAATAACTATGTAACCAACATATAGCAATATTTACGTATGCACAACTTAACCAACGTGAAAACTGTATTTCATCAACATTCTACAACCAAAACCTATGTCACCATATAACCATGAGTGATAACTGCAAAACTTGCACAGCAAAAAACTACGATTCTATGCAACAGTATTCGTGTTAGCGGAAATTCTCAGGCAGATGTGAGGAAACCTGGCGAGAGAAGTTTTCTTCTTCTCTAGTGATAATCGTAAGATTAATTTGCAGAGTTTTTCATTTTGTGCGATCTTGGGACAATGTATTCACTTCTTCAAATGATTGGCAGCCTACATCCTACATCAGTTGTCCTATGTAATTCAGCAATGTGAGGAAACCTGGCGAGAGAAGTTTTCTTCTTCTATAGTGATAATCGTAAGATTAATTTGCAGAGTTTTTCATTTTGTGCGATCTTGGGACAATGTATTCACTTCTTCAAATGATTGGCAGCCTACATCCTACATCAGTTGTCCTATGTAATTCAGCCAAGGACTACCTGTTCAGTCCTTCCCTTACACCGTGTCTTTCGGTACGATCATATGAAACACTTCAAGCCTAAGGATACGTTCCATCAGAGTGCTTCATCTCTTCTTTATCATTTTGAGTAGACTAGTTCTTTCTCCGATCTTCCGAAACCTCGTCATTCCTCACTTTGCCTTCCCATGGAATTTCCAACATTGTGCGATCACACCACACATCAAAAAATTCCAATTTTCCCTTTGTCTCTTTCCAGATGTCCAGGTTTCACTGGTGTAAATCATGTGACTCGATACAAAACTCCTCCCGTTGTGCTTTTAGCTCATAATTTATACCACTTGAGCTGAAGAGGTCCTTTCTTTTATTAAAGGCTGATTTCGCTTCGTTGATGCGGATCTCCTTTTCGCTGCTACCGTCTAATGCCATCCTGCTCCATAAGCTTACTCGTGAATATGTATATATGAACTCGTCCACTGTATCTAAGGTCTCTGCTCCTAAAGTCATCACAATAATCGTAACTTGCTTGCTTACCATCTTCACTTCGTTTTGATTTTATTTAATTCCGTATGTTACCAGGTCCCAATCATTGCTTCCCTTTGTTCTAGTGTATCTGTCAGCCCTTTCTCACTCTCTCCCAGTATTTCGCATTCATCATCAAACCACCACATCATATCCACTTCCTCACTTTGTAACTTAATGCATGGTTTATTGCTTGTTGTTTCCCTCACCTCATCAATTGCTCGCTGAACGTATGTATTAAAAAGGCAAGTGATAGACAGCATCCCTGTGACACTCTGCATCTTATTACAACTTTTACCTCTTCGTAAGATTTCAACTCTACCTCCTATACCGTTTATACTTAATAAACGGTTATTTCAGTATTTGGAGCAAAGGAAGAAACTTCTAATTTTCGTTTTAATAACCGGATAAAAACTAACAATATATAATGTAGCATAATTGCGATGGAATTACTTCTAATATATATGAGAGACAGGGCCATAACTGTGGTTCAGAATAACCGTAAGAGATAGCACGGCTCCTATTTTACTATCCTTAACATATCAGTACGTATGCTTCTTGATTTTTTTAAAACTTCCTTTTTAAAATGTATACTATGTATCTCTACATATTACTCTATAAAGGCGCATATATTTTATGCAGGACCACTACCGCTCCGCAGGAGAGTGTTTGTTTTATTCAAATGGTTACTGGTTCAAACATAGATAAGCAAAATGGGCGAAAGAAAATATCTGATGTAAATATGAGTGACTTAGAGAAAGTGTTTTGCGCATGCGTAGTAAAAATATTCCTCTATAAGCATGAAGAGGGAAGATTTAATTTCCATAAAACTTTGAATATCTCAAATATACACAGTTATGTATCACTATTTACGTCTAATCTGATCTCGTTAGCTCAGTCCGAATTTTTTAAACTAGAATAATTTCACGTACTACTTAACATTGATTCCAACTCGTTGTGAAATTAAATCGCAAACTTTTATTTTTTATATATTCATTTATTGATGATGAATATTTTGGAACTCAATAACGCAAACGCAAAAAGTTCAGGTTCAACAGGAAGGAAATGTACGCTGTTAAGAAGCGTATATTCTTATTTAACACAAAGAGATGTATGCTAAATATCAGATTTACTTGAGGTGTTACTGGCTGCAGAGTATTTTATATTTTCTCATTTAGATATATTTTCATTGATAAAATTCATTTCTTTGAAATTAAATAATAAAGACCTATGTAAAAATCAAAAGATATAAAAAAGCTCCTAGGTATATATTCATGCCTGAAACAAAACACTGAAAATTGTATCACCACGCCAGGCAGGTGTTCTGGACGTATTTCTAGCATAGACCAAAAATAAAAATAACTAATATATTTTGGGTCTTTGTTGTAATTAGCATTTGAAAGATTTTCCTAAAAATGACAATTCATTTATGGTCATACTGCGGTGTCTGTTGAAATTAAAAAGAAGTAAATAGAGTGTTTTGTGCAAAATTTCATTAGGAGCTTCGCGTAACCCAATTAGATCTTCCCAAAATCCATCAAACGCTCAACTAATATGCGTTGCACTGGCTCACGGCTGGCCTAAATTGCGAGTCAGTACAATGGATAGACGAAGTAGCAACACGATGCCCGCTTTATTGTTCCGTATTATTGAATAAAACACAAAGGAGTGATGCATTAACAGAGGTGAGCTACAAATAAACTCATACATATTGGACAAGGGTTATAGTAGGATAACATTTCATTGTTTCCATTGTCCATGGTCTGAAAGACCCCAACGCACCTCTCACTTGATATACGTAGAACTCCGTGGAATACTTGAGGCCCACGAATACAGTTACGAGCATAGATTCCGTCAATATTCTTTTCTTTGGTGAAAAGAAATTCTGAGTGTTCCATTGATACTGGTAATGGTTTGTATGGCATTTATTGAGGAAATTTATACAACGTTAGAAAATGTATGAGAAACTCACTCGTTGTTTAAAAAAAGTGTATGCCCTTGGTAAATATTTAAAAATGTAGGTATTTTGAAAAGAATGATCGGTTTAAAAATATCGCTGTGAATAATTTAGTATGCCAATGAATTTATGATGCGTCTGAGCCTCCAGTCATATTCGCGGGATGTGAAACTGACAGCGTAATAGTAACTTTCATGATGGTCGTGCTGCTTTCCTTAGCGGGTATACTAACGAAGAGTGTGTGTACGAACTATTAAAATATTTGAATGAGTGCCACCTAGGGACATTATGTCATCTATTTCGTCGTAGCATTGTTGATTATAATAGAAGGATGAAATATTTAAAATTAATAATAACAATTAAAACCACAACAACAGCAATAATATTAATAATTCGTCTTTATTTAAGGGCGAGATTGAGACTTATTCGTCTCTTCTATTATCTAACCCTTAGTCATTACAGATAGAATGAAAGAGGTACCTACTGGGAGTTAAAGATAAAAAAACCATAAAAAACAATAAAAAAAGGAACTATTATGCTGGTTTGCACTTAGAAAAAATTAAAACCCAGCAAATAAATAAAATTTCGGAGCAACTGTAACAATTTATTACCTAGCAACGAGATTATGTTTATCTCCATGGAATCTTCAAATCAACATATGAAATTAAGTGTAAAAATAAACAGTGAGAACACTTTAACAAACACGTTGAGCGTCAAGCCTAGAAAACATATTTTGCGTAAGATTGCTTAGAAATTTATTTTCACTAGACACACATTTATCCCCAGTCTTTTCGAAAATGTAACGAATTATTTGGATTATTATTTGTCACCTCAAAATTAATATGTTATCATAATTGAATGTTTTTTATAATTATGATTATATTTTCATTTTTTTGTAAAACTAACATAATGAATAATCGGCAGAACTTGCTAAATTCATTAATATTCTATTAGAATTGAGCAATTGAATTAAAAGTGTAATAGGCACTAATCATAGTAGCAGTATTGCACGTATCAAATTATTGTACACTGTTTCTGGTCTTCAGTCTGAATTTCACCGCAATTTAGTCTTTTATAAAATATCAATAAATTAGCCACAGCTAAAATCTATATCATGTCTACTGTAATTCGCATCGACCTATATATAAGGAATGAATTTTTCTTTTAAATGCATCGATAATTCTTATATATATTGCTACCACGATTCTATCAATAGAAATACACGTATATGATTAACCCTAATCAAACAACACTTTCCTATATATCTACTTTTGCAAAGTTTTCGTTAAGATTCTAGTAAATACGAAATACGTAAAAGAGTTAAGTTTAACAGGAGTTTCATGTTCACTTTGAAACGTTTATTCCCAAAAATAGTTACAATTTAACATCATACACCGCAGAAAACTAGCAAACCATAGTTTATTTATTCATTGATAAGATTAGTTATACTTGCACTAGCTTCGTCCGTTCGTTTCCATTAGGCAAGCTGGAAACCAAGCGATGCGTGAATAAATAAATAATCCACTCCGGAGGTCGACTTTATTAGGAAACATTATGCGTCTGAGGAAGAGCGGATAACGAGAACGGATACTGTGGAGTCGGGATTTGAGCGGATATTGGCGAGGAGATGCGTTGCGAAGGAAACCGAGGGAGGTGCGTGATTGGGGGCGTGGAGGGTGCACTGGGGAGGCGGACGAAAGATAGGAAAGGAGTGTAGTATGTTGGTAACGAGAGATGGGGCAATTACAAGTGTGGTACATGGAAGTGAAGGAGGTGCCGGGGGAGGAAAAAGGGAAAGCCGTCAGATGGGATTGTGAGCCCCCGAGCGACGGATAGGGTGTTTATTTGGAAGGAAAGGGTAAATGGGGGAAGGGTAAAGGGGTCGGAAGGTTTTGGGGATGTAGCGGTTGCGCCGTTGAGAGTGAAACTGAAATGGGGAAATGGGTTGCGTGGGGTGGTTGCAGGGCGGGTGGGTGGTTGCAGATGGAGTGCGGATCTGAAGGGAAGTCTGGTATGCTGAGTGGGTGCTTGTTAAGTGGGTGGTAGTCGCTTATGGAGAACGAGCGCATATATTCATGTTCAGTTACTCCATAAAAACGTGAGAGGGGAAATCGTTTTCTCGCCTTCTAGAGTGCATCTTAATTAGGAGTATTGATTGAGAATTGAAATAAACAACTTCATTGAATTAGACAGATAGATCCTTTATTGGCTAGGTTATGCCCATGGGGGCTTCTATTCCAACTTATCTCGTACGTCATATTATGTACAAAATATAATTATAAATTAAAAGAAAGAATGCAGTTTAGTTAAATACCTTTGCAACTGTAGGTTGAAAAAGAAAGGACTCACATTGCGGAAAGAACCCAAAGAGAAGGGAATGAAAAAAAAACCGCGAAAACATAGCAATGCATGTGAAGACAATATGGCAACTTCTGCACCAGCACGTTGTATTTACATGAAATATAATCTTTACACTAAAAATTTCATACTTTCGATAAAAATAAATTGATTCCCAGAGATATTACTTATCTTTTATCCTGCTTTTCAGAGTCATTTTTTCCGCGTATATTCTTTTCAGAAGTACCTTGAGTCAATAAAACAATTTGCTCTATATCTATCTATATCAAAAGAGAATCTATGGAAATCCTATCAACGTTATTCAGATTCCACGAGATCTTACTCCAAGTCCTTCAATCTCTTGGCATGCGTAAAGCCGAACAAAGTACAGTAATTAAGAATATCTCGGAATGCCTACATTAATGGCCATAAGCGATTTCCACCCTAAGTAATTATGGCAACTTTTGAAGAACTCCTCATAAGCGAAACTATAATTCGTCGTTAAAGAAACTGGTGTTAGAAGTACAGCGCTATTCATGGATTCTTAAATATACAGGGAAAGTTCATCGGTAGTGATTTTTAATGGAATGCGGATTTTTTCCGTTCACCGTAATAGTACACATAGGAAAGAACTGATAGAGTGTGAGTACTTGCTCAGCACTCCTACCGCCCTGTCAAACCGCGGGCGGTGTAATTGGCGGCTAAGCACCTCTTCGCTTCTCCTCCCCACCCCACATCCATTCCACTCCCAGGCTCTCTTTCGCCGGAATATCGTCCTCCCCTCGCCTGCAGCTTCTGTCACCCGCATCGCACAGGTGACGAGCTGTGTTGCCGCCACTCCCGGCGCTCGCGATCAGAAAATCCTACTCCTCAACCATCCGAGCAATTCTTTTTCTAGTGGCACTTTTAACATTTATGTCAAACGTAATTGATCGCTGTCTGTTGCCTTTCTAGAATAGGCTGCTGCGCGAGCTTTGACGCAAGTTTCCTCTTTTACATGCATAAATAAGTGAAAGCCCTCCCGGCTCACTCAAAAGAATTCAATATTTTGCGGATATGCCATTATGATATGAATTTGATTATCGAAGCACTTTGGGCAATGGAAATTTACTTCNAATGTAAATTATCGATGTTTCAACAGTGGCCATTAATTTGTTTTTCTGCTATAACACACTAATTAAATATTTTCATACTTATTAAACTCAGAGAGAAACTTCGAATCATTTTCATTTTTCGGAATGTTATTTGCAAAAATATCCTCAAAATATTATTTCTGTATATTTTTCTATAAAGTATTACAATTCTATTCAACATGTTGTTGTTGAAAATTTTTTAAAAGAAAACAATATTTGCATTTATTCTTATGATAATAAAATATTATTGGTAAAAAAAAGAAACGAAAAATCGGTTAAATCCCATACTTTTGCCTAAGCGGCCACAGCAATTTATAGCTAAATTTACCAACAATTGCACAAGTATATTGAAAATCTATGCCTTTCTTGGAAAACATACGAAGTGACTCATTCCTAATTCTGATTTCAAAAACTCTTTTAGAACGAAAGAGCTTGGTATTCAGGAATATACTTATAACAGTTTTTCATACTAATATAGCTGCATATTGCAAAACTATGTTGCCCTTCTATAGAATGAGAACGTCCACTTTGTGCATGTGCGTGACCTCTAAATAAAACATTCAATTTGGTTCACCTGATACCCTATAAATAAAAAATAGGAGCGTAACCTCCCGTATCTGAACACCCATGGCTTAAGCACATAGGCAAAGGACGATGGTGCAATTTAAGATAGAGGGAAAAGAGCGATTGGGATTCATCGCGCGGTAGTGTTCGAAGGCATCGAAGTGGCAAATAGAGCGCTCGTCGCAGCGACAATTATAGCACTCGCTTCCGATGCGCGACAGCACGTAAACTCCGCACCGACGATCCCTAATCACCGCTGGCGAACCGTAAATGGGCGAAAGAGAGATAACCATTGGACAGAAGCTGCTTCATTTTATTATCAAAAACGTTTTATCTTTCGAATCAACTTATGCTTCTCTCAGTATATAATGAATATTTTTTACAAGGCACTCATTTCGCGATTTATTTGTACGAGGGAGGATTATAAAACTTTTCCCTCTAAATTCATTCGGAAAGAATGAGGCAGTCATGATGACAGCTTTGACATATCTTCAAAGGGAAACATATTGCTACATTTGTCCACATCATCTGATATTAAGAGGTTATCCCGAATATTTTATTTCGTTTGGCTTTCGTTCTAATGATCAATTTAGGTTACCCCTCTTTTAACAGGCGAACATTTAGATAACCATTTGGAATGCTATAGTTGAGGTTTTGCGGAAAGAAATGAAACACAAACCACTTCTGTTGAATGATAATAATGTTTATTGTGTACTTTGGAAATAGACTTAAGGACACCGGCATAAGAATGATACAAGTGAATTAAATCTATGTAGAAAACATTTTGCTCAGAAATTTCTTAAACTTGGCCTTAAATGAAAAGGATACTTGCATGCAGAGAAACGTTTATGTTCTTTATATGAATCCGTCAGAAATTATATCCTTTATTTAGCGATTGATAATATGTAAGGATTATTAAAATATTAAAGTAGTTAAAAAGATTATCTTTTTCTACAGAATGTGTATATTATCCATGAGTTCAGTTAATTAAAAGTAACAAATCAAAGAGAGAAACTTCATATTTTTCCACAGTTTACTTATTTTACAATCGAATCCCGATCGTTTTTACGTCTTCAGTTACAGAAAAACACGAGACGTTTTTCGATGATGCAAGATGATTTTCAGTACCTGAAGATGCAAACAGTCTTAAGAAACCGGTCGTAGATTAAATAACTTAAAAATACGAAGTTTCTCTATCTTAGACGATGAACAAAATAACACCTTTAACCATTGACTTTAGAGTAAAGAAGTTCATGGCATTTTAATAAAGGTATAAAAGGTATGCACTAACTTCGAAAAAGAAATTTTACTTTTGTCCTTTTGCTTTAACTTTTAACTGAAAATTTTAGGTTGAATGGTTTGGTATCGTATCTCAAGCTTGAAATATTAACTTTATCTAAATTCTCATTCCTATTCTGTAGATTCAATTAACTGCATATTCCAAAAATGAGGCACCAACATTGATGCATAAGAATGTTTATAAAGAATAAGGAAAAGAACACTTCTACCGCTACCATAATATTTCTGTTTTTTTCATTGTTCTTTATGGAGAACCACAAAGTCGAGTCCGAATTAATTGATTTTATTATAATATTATAGCAAATAAACACTCAAAAACAATGTAATCAACCTGTACCTCACAAGTATTTTACTTTTTAGTTTCACAATTTTAATAGTAAGTAATTGAATTGTAGGACTACGTGATTTCCACTGAATCATTCAAGTGTCAATATGAGGTTGTCATGTATCCTAGCAACGAAGCAAGATTCAGAACTGCGAGTTTAATAATGATAAGTGGTAACCCATGCAACTACAACATGAAGCTCTCACGGGAGTTTAATGCTAACAGTTCTGACGGAAATGCCGGAGTGTGTCCTGAAACCGCAATTGCGACGTAGAAAATTGTTGCTTTTGACAGAATAGGTTTCATAGAACGGAATCTCGAAGTGTTTAAGATCGTGCCTCCATTTTTAAGACTTGAAAGAGTCTGCTCCCATGGCCGATGTAAATAGTTTCTCTATAATGACATTTTCCAAGTATAAGTATTTTATGTGGTTGTTTGTAGCGTTTCGAATATGAAATGGATGTTGGTGCCATGTCCAGAATCGAATAGTTACTTTCAAGAGTTAGAATTTTAGGTAATTTAGTGTTGTATAAATATAAAAATTTTCACTTAAAATTAAGTCATATTGATTCCACGAGGTGGTATCACTGGTTTAAAGCGACTTCTATTTCATTGTTCCTTTTTCAGATAGCAAATTCCACATCATTTTCGCCCTTCTAAGAAACCGAGTTATCCTTCATTTCCTTAAATCTTGAGTTTTCAAATGAATATGCATCGTTGTATAAGCTAAAACACAAATGCAGTTACCTTTCCTTCCGGCCATGAATAACTCATTCCAATAATGTAAATTATCGATGTTTCAACAGTGGCCATTAATTTGTTTTTCTGCTATAACACACTAATTAAATATTTTCATACTTATTAAACTCAGAGAGAAACTTCGAATCATTTTCATTTTTCGGAATGTTATTTGCAAAAATATCCTCAAAATATTATTTCTGTATATTTTTCTATAAGGTATTACAATTCTATTCAACATGTTGTTGTTGAAAAATTTTTAAAAGAAAACAATATTTGCATTTATTCTTATGATAATAAAATATTATTGGTAAAAAAAAGAAACGAAAAATCGGTTAAATCCCATACTTTTGCCTAAACGGCCACAGCAATTTATAGCTAAATTTACCAACAATTGCACAAGTATATTGAAAATCTATGCTTTTCTTGGAAAACATACGAAGTGACTCATTCCTAATTCTGATTTCAAAAACTCTTTTAGAATGAAAGAGCTTGGTATTCAGGAATATACTTATAACAGTTTTTCATACTAATATAGCTGCATATTGCAAAACTATGTTGCCCTTCTATAGAATGAGAACGTCCACTTTGTGCATGTGCGTGACCTCTAAATAAAACATTCAATTTGGTTCACCTGATACCCTATAAATAAAAAATAGGAGCGTAACCTCCAGTATCTGAACACCCATGGCTTAAGCACATAGGCAAAGGACGATGGTGCAATTTAAGATAGAGGGAAAAGAGCGATTGGGATTCATCGCGCGGTAGTGTTCGAAGGCATCGAAGTGGCAAATAGAGCGCTCGTCGCAGCGACAATTATAGCACTCGCTTCCGATGCGCGACAGCACGTAAACTCCGCACCGACGATCCCTAATCACCGCTGGCGAACCGTAAATGGGCGAAAGAGAGATAACCATTGGACAGAAGCTGCTTCATTTTATTCACCCCCCACCGCCGCACCCCAACACTCATTCCCCATTTACCCTCTCCAGCCACCGCTCATTGTCATTTTCTGCATAACCTGCTGTTTGGAAACACTCGACGTCCCCAAGTTGCAGACTGAGGTTTAAACGCTGCTCTTGCCGAGGCGCCGTAGGTTGAAAATGCTGCCGGCGAATGCAGTTTTAACCGCGCGAAATTATCGGATCGGATGCTTCAGTCATATGCAGACGAAAGTGTTTGGTTGTGCCAATTAGTCTATCGGATCGGAGGACAGATGCGTCGTAACAAACGCACATACGTCCCACTTGTGTGATTTGTTGGCTCAGGAGAGACGAACTCAGTCAAAGTTATTTGATAGGGACAATTCGATGCATTTTCAACTCAAAAGATCAGCCTAACAGCTCATTTAAAGTTTTGAAGAACTTTATAGAAACGAGATATACTGCCTTAATAAAACACGACG
>KZ308430.1:544135-562225 GCA_000376725.2 Ladona fulva | reverse complement strand
TTCGCGATTGATCCATTGTCAGGACCTCCGTTTCACGCAGTGTCCTTTCTTCTCCCACTCAATCTCTCTTCGACAATTATCGGTAAAAACCTGGACCTTAACACACAGCTGTGAAATTAAAAGGTGCTAGGAAAGTGCTGTGGGAATACGGGTGCGAAACATGAGGTCCATTAATGGCTAATGAACAGGTCCTTTCTCCCCTTTCCGAAATTACAACTTTCTATGTAATTGAAAATATCCCTTCATCATTTAGTTGACCCTCTTTCAATAGTGATTTCGGTGGGTTTAAATTTTTCCCAAGGTATTTGACCTGAAAACTTACTATTAGTTTGTGTTAAAAATTACAGAACTAGGAATTATAAAAATGTCGATCCCGCCAAAGGGAGTGATGCTGCTAATGATTTATGTCATAAATGAAAATAAAAAATAATTAACGAATAAGATAAACGGTTTAGTAAATGACGTACAAGCTAAACGCAAAAGTTTTGTTCGTGTTTATACGTTATATAAAACACTTTTTCTTCACATTTAGGATCTGAAATAGTTCATCAAATGGCAAAACTCCTTTTTAGTATTTGATTGTTTTACGTACTTAATATACATTGAGTAAATTAAAGTAAATTGTGATTTGGTGGACAGAATGTATCAACGTACCCGCCCGACAAGTACTGCTTCGTTCTATCACCTACATTTGTTTATTTGCTCATAAATGATATTCTGACATTAAAAATAGGCAAGATAAACGTATCATAGCCATAGAGACTTAGAGACTAAAGCTTTTTCATCATTAAATGAAGGATCATGAACGCTTAGGAAGGAAACGTAATTGACCGCTAAACAGATTAACACTGATTTACACAAATTAATATCGTTTAAAATTTCTCAAATGAAGAGAAGAAACTTTTACTACGTAGAAGCTGTAATTTTCACCACTTTAAATTGTAGTCAACTGGTAATCAAACTTGCAGGGTATGTTTTATTTTCAAAATATAAAATTTTTATTATATAACAGGACCGCAATGGAGAAAGTTATGTATCCGCTCCTCTCATTCACGACTTATCATGAAAAGCATTGCAAAGAAAACTTCCATTACTTTCCATAAGTTTCGTTCAGATGCGTACACGATATATTTTTCTATATTCGTCACATCGAAAAGAATGTACCACAGCCGATTTCTTAGAAGAACTGATTATACCACCTTGA
Source organism: Ladona fulva (assembly GCA_000376725.2). Lineage (NCBI taxonomy): Eukaryota > Metazoa > Arthropoda > Insecta > Odonata > Libellulidae > Ladona > Ladona fulva. Next base: position 561,021 of record KZ308430.1, on the reverse strand, counting down.
GTGCATCAAACACACTTGCAAAGATGAAATAAACGGCAGAATAATTCAAATCTAAGCATAGAATTATTCTAATCTCAATATACACCGCAAAACTCAATCTCAATATACACCGCAAACCTACGCACTCAGATATTTCCAAACCAAAATTCTCAAACGATATCAAACAAATCATACGCATTCCACGATGAATAGACTGATAAATATACCACCATCATAAAACGATTCAAGAAAAAAATATAACACATCAGATGTCGCGCAGCAAAATGGGTACGACAAATCCATAGTTAATAAAGGTACGACAAATCCATAGAAATTAGGACACTGAAAACGAAGCTTAGGAAAATGTATAAAAATAGACAACGCAACGAATACAACCGCGTAAAATATAGAGAGCTTTCAAAAATCCTAAACTGGAAAAAGAAGGAGACAAAAGAGAAATACCTTAAAATTATATTAGGGACAGATGGGAAGAGAAATTTTTTAAATGCGTTAGAAGAAGAAGAGACAATAAAGAGAAAATTATCGCAATTAGAGTAATAACTGATAACAAGGAAAAGGCGAATATTTTAAACAAGTGGTATTCGAGGGTTTGTAGTTGTTCTCAAAGAAATCGTATGAATGTACAACGCATAAATGAGTCGTCAAACAATACGTCCAGTACAAATGGAGCGTCTGTAGAAAAGGTATCACAAAGCAATTCCTTTATTCTGAAAAGTGCCGATATTAGAAAAATGTTGGAAAGAACAAAAAGTAATAAATCGTGTGGGCCTGACAATATATCCGGGGAATTATTGAAAATGGGATAGATGGACATGGTTTCCTATTTAAGAGTATTATTTCATGCGATCCATAACGATTCCGGAGGATTGGAAGAAAGCTACGGTTGTCCCCATCTACAAAGACGGAGTTAAGACAGATGTGGAGAACTACAGACCCGTCAAATTAACGTCGGTTGAATGCAAAGTAATGGAGAAAATAATAGCAGATTATTTAAGGAATTTTTGGATGGATACCGAATGACTCTGTAAATGCCAGCATGGTTTTAGATAAAAGTTCTCATGCGAGACGCAACTATTAGGGTTATGCCAGGATATACTAGATTCGCTGGATGAGGAAAGAGAGGTAAATGGTATTGTCATACATTTTTATAAAGCCTTTGACACGATTCCGCATGATCTGTTGATAACGAAAATAGAAGATATAAATATAGATGAAAGGGTTAAAATTTGGTTAAGAAATTATTTTAATAGGAAGGACACAGCGAGTTACAGTTGGCGAAAGTTTCTCCGAAGACATCAAAATTACCTCCGGTGTGCCACAGGGCAATGTAATTGGACCATTACTTTTTTAATTTTTGTAAATGATTTGCAAAAAATTATTTCGTTAAGTATTCTGCATTTTGCAGACCATTGCATCGTTTACAGGGAAATAAAATCTGAGGAAGATGCTAGTGTACTTCAAAGAGATATAGAGATAGTTGAGAAGTGGGCTTGATCAAATGGAATGAAAATAAATGCAAAAAACAAGCATATTACATTTACAAACAAGAGAAATAAAAGGCAGAACAACTACAAACTTGATGGGGAACTTGTACCAAAGGTACTTACTACAAAGCAAATACAAAAGGTACAAAGGCAAATACTTAGGGGTCACATTAACGAAAAATTTGGACTGAGGACCACACGTAAATAAAATTGCGTCGAAAGCACTAAAAACTCTGCATTTCGTAATGAGGAAGTTGAAGGGAAGTAGCAAAGAAACGAAGGAATTAGGGTACAAATCGATAGAGATGCCAATTTTAGGGTATGTACCCGCACGACAAGTTAAATACAAAAAAAATTTGAAAACTGTCAGAGAAAGGCAGCAAGATATGTATTGGGTAGGCACAAGAAGACGGACAGCGTAAAAGAAATGCTAGGAATCCTCGGCTGGGAGACTTTAGAAAAAAGGAGAAAAGGTACAAGATTGGTAGGCGTATTTTAGATTAGAACAGGCGGTGATACTTGGAAAGAACTGAAGAATAGAATGGAAACACCAAGCTACATAGGGAAAGGTGGTCACGAACTTAAATTAAAATTTAGAAGCAAAGGACGAATGCAGCGAAATTTTCATTCATCAATAGAGGGATAAAAGAATGGAATAGGTTACCTGAAGGGGTGCTTAAGCCCTTACCGAAAACTATGAAAGAATTTACTAATAGATGAAAATATTTAACAGTTATATAATTATTTTGTATATATGCATGAGAATTGCTTGTAGTTTTAGACAATTGAATGGGATGGGAATAGTTTATGTAAAATTGTGGCATGGTACTTTAAAGGGATTGTAACTTGTTGTATGCTTTTATGATATGTGCACTTTTATTGTTACGGAATGTCTTTTTTTTATATTTTCCTTTTTTCTATCATTGACAAGTTAAATGTAAGACGGGACTATCCATCCCAATTTCGCCCGTAATAAAGTCGTAGTAGGGTTTTTTAAAATGCTCCGATAGATTAAGTCATTTTACTCATATGTAGTTCCACTAAGGACGCGAGGGACCGCTGTCATAAAAGGCGAACGCGCTACTCACTTGGCTACCTGGGAGCCTAATAAAATCGTATGTATATATATGGTAAGGGTGGCCAGGATCACATATTACAGCGGAATAAGTGTTATCCCTTTGAAATCCTTTGAATTTGGAACTGATAATTACTGTTATCGTTCCAACTTAATCGGAAATTAACATTGTGGTCCCAATGAAAAGGTCCTCAAAGAAAACGAAAATCGATACCACTGTATACTTTTGAAATGAGAAAACAATACAGCATTAAACTTTGTGAATGACCTTAACCTCCTCAAAAATCTCATACCTCGATATAGAACGATGTGGAAATTGCTAAATAGATCTCAGATAAGCCTGTTTTCTCGTTTTGTAAAGTAGCTGCTATAAATACTTCTTGCGAGAAAGCGATATTTCTTGGGGAGCTATTTAAAGGCTGTGGACTATATATTACTCGCATTTTTCTTTTTGCAGCTGAAATGGAGGTTTCTTAAACACACAAATTCAGAGTGACTCATTGTTTGGTTTTCCTGTGTGCAGAGTAGATGGATAAAGGATTAAAGTGGAAGTTCTTGAAATATGGTGAGGACGTTAAGAATAATGTGAAAATAGGGCAACGAGGGAGAGGTTTCCAACTCGGCAGCGGTAAAGAACTGCTCGAGGGGAAATGGGGAAAGATGATTTGATATAATTGGACGCATTCTTGAAGATGGTGGAGTGCTTCTAATGATACCGGAATAGAGAGTTTAGTAAGAGGACGGCAGCGGAAAATCCTGAGAGATCACCTATATTGAGCGGACAATTGGAAGCAGCAAAAAAATACGAGGGATGTAGTTTCTGGCAGATGCAAATTAGAGCTCTAAGGTCAAACGTTAATTCAGTATCTATCAGACATTCGCTTTTCAAGAAAACCGACGATTCATGGAATAAAACTTAAATAAGTGGGAAGAAATTTAACTTGGTTCCATAATACCTTTATTTATCTTTTTTTTTGTCATCCGTAATAATAACCAACATTTTTCGTTCCTAAAATCCTTAAATAATTTTATGTACTTAAAAATATTATCATTTCATCGCTAACAAAAAAAAATTTAATTTCACAAGCATAACACCACATGAATAGCAATTGGTATCTATTCAATAGTGTGCTTGAGTTAATAATAATCCACAAGGAACACTTCACTTGCAGTAAACATGAAATTACTCGCTACATATTTTTGGCCAAAAACATTTTAAAGTTTGTAATCAATATGATTAGACCTTATATTTTAGAACACCATTTAATAAATGAGAAAACTGAACTTAGTATTTTCCACGCGATTTTACTATTCGGAAGGTTTTATTGTTCTTTCTTTTCTACCGTTTCATGATTGAATGAGCATAAAATAAGAGAAATAGATGCAAGGACAAGTCGTTTTAGGGACTCATTCTTTCCGCGAATGTTATACGACAAGAATAAGCTAAAGAGGTAACTTAAACGCTTATTGTTTACTTGTCCTGCCACACGCCGAAAGGAGGCTTGCAGATTATTTATGTAGATGTAAATCCATATGATTCATTCCGTATCAATTGTTGCTATGAATTTTATTTTCTTTTCGGGAGCAGCAATTTTTGTAATGTTAAGATTTTATAGACTACCAGAAATTCGGCAATTATTACTCACGGGTTACTGATATTGCAAAAAGGATTTCTGTAACAACGCTTTCAACTCAATTCACAGATTCAGCCGGAATACTTTCTCCCACTAGTGTAACTAGAAGTATAACTCCGTTATACTTTCTCAAATGCACTGCTACTCGCATAGAATTATGTATCTTTCTTTTTCCGTCCAGTTGATTACCCTAGCTGGCAGGACGACCTATTACTTCAACTATCTCTTGGCTACTATCTTCAGCTAGTTCTTTAAATTGCGACTCTTAGCTCTCGAGACAATTCTTTGGAAAGAAACAAAGAGGCGGGGTTATTTGATCTTGGGGCAGCCATTTCTGCTATCACTTTCCCATGGACCTATTTCCAAGGGAACCCACGTCTAACTGCGCTAAGCAGTTTTGTGACAATGGAATCATGAAGGTTTTTAATCGCCTTATCGAATCAGAGGGGGACGTTCATCTCTGGCGTCCAGATGCTGGATGAAAACTCTATTCATCATGAATGCAGCGAAAGCCTACTAAACACCCTTTCTATTACGGAATATGGACCGAAATACCCTTACCTATCCTTCTAGAAGACTATTAATGATTAAACCCTCATTTATTATTCAGACAGAGTGATGTCAACTCTCCAACTTGTTATGTATGGAATTTGTCTTGTGAAATTTTGAGATCTAAAATCCATCGATGCATTATTTTTATATCAAGTTACTATTAACGATTTTGCTTATTAAATTGTTAGTGTTTTTAGACATTAGTGCTTGCAATTATCTTTATGGTTTTGATATATTCCAATGAAAATTTAGTTAATTTAGTCATATTTTCTATTCATTCATTTACCCAATTTCGTAGCAATTGATATTTTTATCTACCATACTACAGCAAAACACGTAGCAATTCCAAAAATGCGGAGGAATTATATGTAAACACCTAAACATCATCTTAAAAATTTCAAAATTTATTTTAATAGTTCAAATGGGTAAAAAAAAATTACATAAGATTGTAGTACTTGCAGTACGAAGAAAGCTTTACAAAATGCAGTTCTTATTACATTATTATTCTTATTAGACGTATTCTTTCTCCTTAGTGATGTTGTTATTTTCTGGAAAGAGATATATATTTTAACCCTTGGTGACTGACGGTATTCTAGAACGAGAGTATATTGCTTTATTCTCGCCCCTCACAAACATGAACAAAGATTATTAGATTGTGAGGAAAGAGGGGAGAAAATACAACTACATTTTTGCTGGAGAGCTCATCTCCCGCAGTCGCCAGATAGACGAGATCTGGGTTTTCATAGAGCTAGGTTTGGTTTAGGGCTGTAACCACGGACTACTACGTCATTCTACCACTACTACTAATAATATACGAGTATAGTTTAAATCTTTTAAGTGTTAGCGCAGGGATTTACATCCAAGAAAGTTGAAAATTCCTGGTTTGAAATTATTATCAAAAATTTCTCTGATGTTTTCATATGGTTAACTTTTTATAACTATGGAGTCGTTCTCCGTAAAAATAGATCAATTCATATATATTGAACTTCTAAAATTTAGGAACCTGACATTTTATTGGCTGTTACATGTATGAAGGAGGCGATTTTTTACTATGTCGTACGAAAGAAAGCGCTTTATGTACAAACTAAGTCTAACTTACCAATCTAAAACAAAAAACCAACATTTTAACTATTTACCTGTTTTATTTAGGGATGCTTTCGGCTTATAACTAGCTATATTACAATAATTGTACCTTTTCTGCACTAAGAGGCCGACCTTTTTGCTAAAATTAGGGTAATAAGAATATCAGGACAGCCTAAATATGAAGCTCTCCAAGGAAACAAAATAAACTTTGGGATGATGTATTAAGTTTGAAATACTTTTGTTCTATGAAAGCGATGTAGTATTCAGACGAATTGCTTTTCAAGATTTTTCTTGGCCCTTTTTACGCTTGGTTTTCCACTGTGGTCAGGAAAATAAGGATTCCTTTATCTTTCTGTGTTGGAACGACTATTTTCTCTTAAAGGTAATCAAACTGAATCCTCTTGTCCTTTATCAAGCAGTGAAATTACTCATTTAAATGCCCTCTGTGAAGAGATAAATCTTTGTATCGCTCATAAAGACATTATAAAAGGGAAAATTCGCTGAGGAGACTGAGCCATTAAAATTAAAAATGTGGAATTCGGATCTAAAAATGTGGAATTCCGATCCGATTTAGAGGAAACCAATAGTATGGAGGGCGCTTAAAATTTTCGTGGAAGATTAAAGGGCACTTTGGGTATGGAGATGCGTGGGGAGGGAGGTGCGGTCGGGACGAGACAATGTCCGGCGGAAAGGAGAGTCGGATGAATGGGGCATGATGAGAGATCTGCGGGTAAAAGGAGCTCTCAATTATTCTCATCTCTCCACTTCTTCCCTCTGTCATTCCTCTCTTTTTTATCTCTGTCCTCCCCTTCCACTCATCCTTAATCTTCTTCCAGGAAATTTCGCTCTTCTTTCTCCATCGCAACTCTTCTCTTTGTGCCCCTCGTTAGCCTTCCTTTCTTCTTCCCTTTTCTAAGACTTTTTCTTATCGCTCCAAATATCACATGACTCCATTCCATTCCCCTCTCACGCGCGCACCCTAAATGGCTAAGTAAACTTCTGTGATTTTTTCCCTTCGCCAAGAGAAGTAAAATTCAACTTCGAATGTGTGCCCGATAATCGAATCGGTCTGATACAGCTGCTCGTAGCAAGTTTCGGAGGCATTAGCAGAGTGTGGGCCGCTGCAGCCGAGTTGCAGATGTAACAACCAAATGCACAGGCTCTCCGAAAAATGGTAAATATGACGGAATTGAGTAAATACGAGGTCATATCGTCGGTAAATTCTGAGTTCTAAATGCAAGTATCACGGAGATGGTGCAGCGATCTTCTAGCATGCAAGGAGTAGACTTTACGTGATGCTTGTTGACCATCGATAAGTTGGGAATGCCTCATACAGAACGAGATCCAATTTTCCTGCATTTTTTATCAAATTATTTCTTAATTAACGTACATCCCACTGATTTTCCTAAATTTACTTACAATAAACATATTCAAACATTTTCGCAGTGTATTTCAAGTAAATTAGTGATATTAGATTAGTTTCCTTTCGTTCTAACAAAATGCGGTGTCATCTCAACTAATTGTGCCTCTTCAGTTATGGCATACCAAAGTGTAAAGGCTGAGAGCATTGAAATCGCATAAGCAAATAATTACTAAGCAGATTAGATATTATGCATAGGTATTATAAATATATTTTTTTGTTTGTTCACATAATTTATAGTAATTAAGTCATATTAATAAGTTTCTTGCTTGATAATATTTTATATACGAGGGTAACCATGTAGGTGGAAACGAATTTATCACGACCAAAATTAAGACCAATTGGATGATTTGGAATGCTATGATTGACTTAAAAGTCCCTACTGAAATAGCATCGGTGGATCGAGTGAAATTTTAAGCAAATTTAGAAATGGCAATTTCCGACGCTAGGAATACATTCGCAAATATACTTCCTAAATGTATGCTCCTCCATCCTCTATGCAAAGGTATATCAGCCATTTCCTCTTACAGTAATAGTTTAGTAATTCGGAGTGGCGGAGAAGCATCCCTTCCTTAATACAAAAGAATATTTCCGGGTGTCTGATTTTCTCTTCTTCTCTTCCCGCCATCTCATAATGACTTTTAATTGTAAACCTTGTCTTTCCATTTCGCAATAATTGCGACTGACTGAGTGGAAACAGATACAATGCTGTCTTTGTCTCTACTCAAATAAAGGAGAATGTGTCCCCTCCTCTTCCCCACTCCACTGCTAACATTTCCTCTGTCTTCTGCAATTTCCGCCTCGCCGTTTTCCTTCGATGTTTTGTACTCAGCCGTTCCGAGTGAGTTCTCTCTCTTGGTCTGCGTAATGTGCCAGGTGAATCGGCGGCGCGAGGTTGTCAGAATAAGCTGTTGCCGTGGATACGTGTCCTCCGTAGGAACCTTTGAGAAGTCTTATGTAAGGGATAAGACGCGAAGAAATGAAGTTCGCGAGAACGTACACCCTGAAAAATGGCTATCCAAAGGAAACACATGAATATGAGCACTTCTCACTCCCCGCTGTTGCAGCCGTAATGCACGAGGTATCTCGGACAACATTTTGCGTTTATCTTACATTTTCCAAACATCTGCGGTACACAAATTTTATTTCAAGAACGAGTAAAATGAAATATCGATCTAATTTTCTCGTTTCTAACGTTTTCCCGGTTCTTCATTTGAAATTTCGAGGTTTCAGCTATAACAACATTCATTTCTATTTTATATATTTCCTATTTTAAAGTTTTTCGTTTTTAATTTTGTCTTGCATCTTAAGTAACGTGTTTAAAGTCCCCGCTTACAATAACTTTCAAACATGCCAGCATATGGGAATAAAAGTTACGATTACCGAAAAGGAGCTTAAGAGAAACACTACCTGTATTATGTTCTAATTTCCTTCATTAGATTACCATCAAACTCCTTTCGCCTGCTTTGTAGCATTTATGCTTTGTCTTCATTATCTGAATGAGCAGCACTCTCTTCCCCGTACATTCACTGCGGCAGTTCTTTTTCGGTGATAGTCTTCACTATGCGTCATGTTCATTAGTCTACCTTTGGGACTTTTCTCGTCTAAGTGACGTTATAAATCAGTGAATTCCTTGTCGTTGTTTTTCAGTGAGAGTTGCACCTCATAAACTAAAAGCTATAGGTCTAATCTTTCTCTAATATTCACGCAGTTTCAAATATTTATGAGAATTTGGCTGTCATAAAGGGTTGAAGATATCCAGAACATTTCGAAGTACCTACTTTTTATTTATTAAAAATTACCGGACGAGTTCTGTGTGAATATAGCTACGTATCTTTGTTTTTCGAATCTTACGTTTTCTGCATATAGAGTCGATTTCCCTTAGTCCCAATTCGCAATGGTCAAATTGAGGTCCCTTCTAATAATTATGAGTAAAAATTGGAATTATTTCATAAATAAAGAGATATTGTCCCATATAAATCTCCATCGCTTGAATACGGCAAGATTAAATAAACAAGTTTTGAATTATAATGCATAGTATTCGTGTAATTTTCAACAAATGACAGACTATTTTTCATTATGTAGTGATATACGCTTAATTAAGGTAATATATTCTATGAATGTATCATTTAGAACTATTCTTTAAATACAAACTTCTTTCTTGAAGCGAAAAACCAGAATAATTTGTTATTGAGAATTTATAAGTAAAATCTTATTGTGGCTTCCATGTGGTTGAGGCTCTCAGCTAGGACTATTAGGCCTAATTATAAATCAACATTCGTTTGGGAGAAATAAATGTGTATCCTAAATATTTATAAGTACAATGACTAGCAAAAGTTTTGGTTTTAAAATTATTCGAAACTCTGCAAACAAACATTTAATAATGATATAGACATTTCAACCCTTCCAAATTCTCACAGGTTTAGAACTCATACAATCATAGAAAAAGATTCAAAGAGAATGACTACATTCAACTTTATCAATAATATAGTTGACCATATAGACGAAAACAGCTTTTTTCAATTCTCCAGGACATATTCTGAAAAAGAATAACTTACTACACGGTTCCCATGACGAATCAAAAGATGTAGATTTCATTAAATAACTATAACTATATTTGCGTTAATTTAATAACTATATTCTATATTTGCGTTATTTATTTGATGATGAGGTTGATATTAGAGAAAAACATTCTTACCGGGTCTTATTTCAGCCATAAATGAAGAAATACTAAAGAAGAAATATGAAATGTAGGCATACCAAAGGAGTCTTTCGCGGAAGGAAAAAATATTAAAAAGATGAGATAAAAGTGATTCTTCTATTTTTCTGCCTTTCTGCAAAAAGACGAAATGACAAAAACGGGAAGAGATCCGTAGAAGTGCATTATCCAAAAGAGCCGTAACGATAATTTTGAAAAGTATAGTTCCTGTTTGAAGTAGAGGTAGGTTTTCTCGACTTGGAACGAATGCTTTAGTAGTTTTTACCGACAGTCGTAATGGGTAAGCTGAGGAACTGGAAGCTAGAGATAAAACAAAACATACCGAAAAAGAGCAATAACCAATGGCAGATACCACCCTCAAGTGATGCGGAGTGTGATTCACATATGGAATATATCCCTGACGAAATTTAGAAGAATATAATTTTCAGTAAAAAGCGGTACTTATCCAGTTATGATTTATGTATGGTTAACCTGGAGGTAACCCTAAGATTACAAACCATAGTATAATCGATCATTAGGTCTTAACTATTAGTTAAAATGATGAGACACAGAAATGAAAGAGTCTGGCGTAGCCGAGAATAGAATCCGGGTCTCCCACTTTCCGGGCAGATACTCTGACCTTTAAGCTACCACGGCAGAACGATATCTTCTTCAATTTCTTGGGCTATGATGGGACTCAGCGTAAGAGGATGGTCAACTCATTTACCTGCAGACGTTAAAACTATAGTGTGCGATTTCGAAAGGGGTTTACAAACACTGATAAATGTTCTAAACGATGATGCAGGGGAACTTGGAATGAAAATAAACGCAAGAAAAACTAAATTAATGAGATTTACAGAAGGAAATAAGCTATGTTAACGATCAGGGTGGTAACGATCAGATGTGGAAAAACAAGGACAGATAGATAAAACATCTCACTTGGACAGTGCTCTATTTTTGGATGGGAAGTGTACAGACGAGGTTCGGAAAAGAGTAGCATTGGCCAAGGAATCTTTCGTGAAGGGAAGGGAATTGATGACTAGAGATCTCAGTAAAGAAATCAGGAAAAATTGGTAAAATCCGAAGTATTGCTGTATGAGTGTGAAACTTTGACCTTAAGAAAGGAGGACATCAAAAGATTGTAGACCTTCGGGTCTGACGTAGAAGGTAAAAAGTAACTTGAGTCAGCGAAAAAGCAAACACAGAGGTCTTAGAGATGGTCGGGGAGAGGGAGTTTTAATTGAAGTAATTAAGTATCGGTGGAAGCAATAGGTGGCTCAAATATTGAGAGTAAAGGGTTTGCTGAAGATTATAATTGAGAATGCAAGGGAAAAGACAGAGGGGAAGATCAAGGCAAAGGATGTTATATGACATAAAGGGTTGGGTAAGTTAACAAGAAACGAAAGAAATGGCGTTGAATTGGGAATATTGGGAGTATAAACATCAACAAGGTCCCTCATAAAAAAACTCGTCTATTAGATTTACAGTGGCCTAACATTATGGCGGATAAGTTTCGGTAAATACCACACTAATTAACGGTGTTAATAGTTTTATAATGAATTTCATGGCGCAACAAGTAGCAAAGCATAGCCTTCAAGAGAGTTGACTGTTGATTTGAATAGACATTATAGTACCGAGCCCAACATAAATATAGCTATAGTTATAGTAGTAATCTCTTTGAAGAGTATCTTTCATTGTTCAACTACGATCTCATTTGATCACACACAGGTGCTCCCGGATAGCCAAGTGAGCAACGCTTTCGAAGGTCCCGGGCTCGATTCCCGGTGGGTAAGAGCACTACTACTACAATGGCACCCAGTGTACAAACTCTTCCATAATCAAGCAGTCATATGTGTGTATAAGTACTTGGATATGAATGAAATGAAAATGTTATGCGTCAATGCGGAACGATTAATATATTTGTATAAAAACTTAAATTAATTAAGACGAATTAGGAAATTTCATTATGCGTAAAAAAGTGATATTTCATATCTCAAAGTCACAGAATTATTCTATAATGGAGTAAAACTATCGGAAATAAATTAATTTTAAATATTATGAATAGTGCACATGATTATTAAAAGCTTCGGATGCTATCACTGGGGTTGAGATAAGCGTCATGTTGGTGTTTAAATCGAGTACTGGAGGAGAGGCCTCATTGCTTTTAAAATACTCAATGGTAATAAATGTTTCCCCTCAACATATCATTGTCGTCTGAACTGCGTATGATTCAAGATGCGGTACTGACTTCAATTCCGCTGAATTGGATTCCATTCGACTCTCCTCTGCACATAATTTGACGGTCATTACATGCTGGAACGCGGGCCGAGTGTTATGGCGACACTGAATTGAGGTTTTCTTTCACCGAAAATTCCAGCCTATTTCGCAAATTTCTCACTATGCTCTGCGCTCGACAATCGATTGGTCAGTAAATGGCGAAGCACGACTCAAATAATTCTCAAGAAAGAGGCTCTTTTCGATATGCATTCGCCGAAATCAGCGAATTTACGCTATCAAACCTTTTTGCTACACAAGAAAATAGCAGGTAATGCTTCTTTCTTCAATTGTAGCGTTCTTTTAAATATAATCACTCTTTTAGTACCATATTCCCTTTCCATAGTTTTCACCAAGAAAGAGAGCAGATTAAAATAGAATTAGAAAAACTCCGTAACGGTATTAAATGCATATTGAGCCTTCATGTTATGTGACCCGGTATACAATTCTGTACTGCGTGTATACGCTCTTTCAGGATAGAAATAAGATTATATTTTCCATTGTGATTTCCAAGGATGTTTAGTAGGAATTCGGCGAATAGGGTTCTAAAATGAGCAGAAAATATGGTGTTAATCTTTAGTGCAAGGGTTGATCATAAAGTGATTATTTAAAAATAGACTGGTATACCTCCATAACTCGAAATGTGGTAACATAAGGCTATTATCTTTATTGTATACTTCTGGTACCTTTACGATGAGGTTTTCATAATTTTTTGTACTCTTTCATTTATACTAATTTATCTTCTTTTTGTATTATATATTATTTGTTTCACCGGTTTATTTTCACCCCCCTTCTCTGGGGTTCTGTGTGTTCCGCACCTTCTGGATGTTTTTCCGCACACGGGTTTTTGTCTTCTTCAAACTTAAGTTGAGAAGACTTTTCCCCACAAACCCAAATCTTTTTATGCTGTAGTTACACTTTTTCTATTAACTTTAAATATTAAATTTAACTTATGTATTGACAATTGAGGTTACGTAGAAGGGAGTACGACTTAGCCTAACCTCGCTCGATTAAAGAGTTTATTCATCGTTCATTTGATAATGAGTTAATATTTGTATTTCCATTCCTTGTTAATTCAGCACATGCGAGTCTAATCAGATAACATTTACCTTTCCGATGCATTACCATAAATACGAGTATCTTAGTTTTTTCGTTTATCATCTGTTCTTCTATCTCTATCGGTGCTTCTTGGCACCGTTTGCTAACAATTCCCTGTCCAGATTTAGATTTCCATCTACGGTTATTTTTACCACACTACACCAATTATGTCTATCATATTTACCTATTATTCTTGACATAGAACAGATGGAAATTTGTCTTAACCTTTTGATTACTTTTGTCTAATCTTGTTTGTGGCTGTGTGAATATAAAAATCAAATCACTGAGGTGTGAAGAAAATTGGGATTAATTCTTGGTTACTCCCAATCGAATTCTATGAAAAGTTTTTTTCTGAAGTTAGTGGCGTTGAATTGCCAGGTGCAAAAAGTAATGAAAAATTACCCCACCCCTTATTATGGCTAGTAAGGGTCCTCAATCGCAAGCTATTGGTCGTTGATGATCGTGTGGCTGAAACCTATCTTTGAGAGGAATACTTAACTCGCAGAGTTATAAATCTTTAAACTCATAGGTGATGTCAAATTATGGGAAGGGATAAGCTATTATAGAGCAATATTTGTTAAAAACCGGGCTCATTAACAACTATAGACTTCCAACACTGCTAATAACTTGCAAATAAGTTCCAAAGTATAGTCATTTGGAGAAAGCAAGAAATAAGTTGCAATGAAGTTATTTTTTATCAGCAAGAGTTTAATATAAGCCTCTTAACTATGGCGGCATATAACTAGCTTTGAAGTCAAGAGATAAGAATCGAGAAGGAATAATGTATCCTAACGCTGACCCGGTTAGATAATGGACGATGCCGCTACCTTATCTTGTCGTTTGATAGTCTAATGAGATAAAAATACACATAATATCTATTGCTTCTTTTAAAATTTTCACAGAGAAGGTATTCATTTATTTCTTTATTACTGTCTTTGTATATATTTCTGGCAGATTCAGCGTAGATATTATCTTAAACTTGCAACATCGAAATTTACACTACTAAAAATAAATTCTAGGTTACATAATTAAACTTCTGAAGGCTTTAATAACATTTATCCATTTAATAAATTATTTTTCTTTTTGAACTTGTTTCTGTTACAGAGATATCAGTAAAGTGTGGTAGATGGATAAACTCTGAGAAATGAGGCAATATCGGTTTTCGAAGGTAAAGGACATTTGGGGAAAATCGAAATATTGAAATTTAAGCAGTCGAGCTACGCTATTTCAAAGAATGGATGTATTCAAGTGAAAGGAATATCAACAGGACGAATATCTCACTTACATTACACTCTTTCAAAAGTCATCATTTCTGAGAAATGAGAGGGAAAAGAGGAAAATTTGGTTCTCAATTTCGAAATTCAGTGAGCATAAGATTAACAGAGACTAATCGAGCTCAAATCTGATTCTTTTCAAATAGACTCCCTTTAACTATTTTTTTCAAAAAGTGTTTTACGGAATAAAAAGAGACGAGAAAGTAAGATCTCGGTTCGTTTACAGATATTCAATTTTCTTCTTCGATTCTAAGATTAAAATGGATTTCTCGGTAGCAAAGGAAAGTCAATTTTACTAAGTTTTGGAGATTTTCACGGAAACATTCCTTTCTACTGGCTGCATTATTATTAATACTTCAATAATTTTGCGGCAAAAACTTCAATCCACACATCTTAAAGACGTCAGTTATTCGATTTCTGAGACCAACTTAAACTATCTCGTAGAGTTATAGAGATATTTTTCACCAAATAAAAGGTAGTAAGGAGGTATATACAGAGCATAAAGATATGAAGCATATTTATATTATATTTAGAAGATTGGGTACAACTTAGGAATAAGTTGTGATTGGAAATCTTTGCTAGAACGATACTTATCTACTCACATTAAGCGGTGTAATAGGTTCCAAGTTAAATCTGTAAGTAAATTTACCATTGTACCTTCATAACGATAATATAAAAGTTTCATCTCTTTCTCGATTTCTCTCTATCATTAAGGGAATAAACTCGTACAAAAATACATCATGTATTGGACAAGTACAGAATAAAGAAGGGCTAGTCTACAACATACGAGATAAAGGAATAAAGTTGAGGGAAAGAAAAGTAAAGAAAGACCTTTTTAGGGCAATCGATAGAAATCAGAAGTACTCCAAGAAGTATCGTAAAAACATTTTAGCAAAAGAGCTTAGATGTTTAGAAGGTAGAACATTTTCCTTAATATTTTATTTGAAACATTTAGGAATTTAGCTTTTATTTATTGTCTATAAAGTTGCCTTTTTTCAGCCTTATATGTAATGAAATGCACTATTTCTGCCTCAACTTTGTGGTAGCTCTTCATAATGAAAGGGGAATACGGATAACTCTACACGTTACCACAGGATTTAATAAGTACATAAACGAGTATATGTTGTTTTATTCCTCTTTCATTATGTCTAATGAAACTCAGTTTTATCAGTTTCAGCGACTTAACGACTAATATAACAGCCTTTCATGCTCGAAATTTGAGTACGTTTCGTCGGTTATTCCCGTAAACATTTTCCCAAGATTTTGGATGAGTTAAACATTCCTTCCACTCCAAGACGTTCTTTGTGTCATCTTGGAATCCCTTTGGCTGTCGATTGGAAATCCATCTCCTCCTCCTCTTCATCTAACGGAACGATTTCAGGAAGGTCGACCGCTGAACTTCGCCCGAATGTGCTCACGGAGAAATGGAAAACTCTGGAATGTGCCGCCAGAGAATGTGGTTTGAGGATAAGTTTGGAGTGCGCTCCGAAGGGATATAAGGATCCTCATGCGCTCGGGAGTTGGGGCGCGACGCTCCCAGCGATTCGATGGCTTGATTCAAAAGCAGGAGATTATTTGGGGCGGTACGGCAAACAGCAATGAATAATAATAATTTTTGCGGGTGACCCCGTTTCTGATATTTTATTTCTCTCCGAGTGGAGGGATTTTCAAGTGCAGGTACACTGCAAAAAAATAAATTATTGAAAATCCCATTAGACGCTCAGCTGTTTCCATCTTAACCCAATTCCGCGAGTCGCACAAAAGGTTCCGTCGGCTGGAAGGGATTTAGAACTGCTGATATTAGTTCAAATTTCATGTATTTTTAAGAGTAATGATTGTAAAAATGATTATTCCCGACGACCGTAAATACTTGCTACCTATCGTCATACTGGAAAATACCTTTTCGAACGAAGGCGATTTATATATTTTAGCGTTCGATGCAATTTTTTCGTATCGAAATTTTAATTGAATTTTGTCCATTCCTTACGTGTGGGATTTTTAACATTAATCTTAAAGTCGATATTTAATGTTTTTGTGGGATTTTTAACATTAGTCTTAAAATTGATATTCAATTTTTTTATAATTTTCTACTTAAATTAAAACTGTATGCCCACGCTCACTTTCGATAACAATATAACCCTTAATGATCGGCATAAAAACACGAATGGGACCCATAGCTAGTGATGTAAGGTAGTAGTTTGTTTTTAACAACCAGCAACGTATCTCCCTAGATTACAGTAACTAAACCTGCAGTCTAGTGGTCAAACAAAAAATTCATTTATATATATATATAT
>KZ308430.1:430927-544111 GCA_000376725.2 Ladona fulva | reverse complement strand
ACACACACACACGAGAGAAAGCAGCTTGCATACTGCAAGCTTAACATAAGATAGATTAACTAAAGCATTATGCACCACCTACAATACTCCGCCTGCTATAAACGGACTGTCATCCACCAACTATAATACCCTAAACGAATTATTCAAAATACGTCCATAAGAATTGTCCTAGCTTTGAACCTGGGCCCATAGCACAAATACAGATAAATACATAGATAAAACAGTGATGCATATACCAGGGTTAAATGTAAATAATGTAACGAGAATAAGCTTAAGATTTATCAAAATTGTTTCGTTCAGTTACTTTTCTGGCCAAGCACCATTTTCTTGCTGCTTAGGAATCAGTCAATCCGAAAGAAATTGAAATCTCCCATTTTCTGTTTCTTCTTATCCTTGTAAACATTTAAGATGAAGGAATGATTTGTCTATTCGAAATTTATTAAAGAATTAAAGCTCGATTATTTTTTCTTATTAAGGAAACGTACGATTTATATTTAATTAATTATTATTAATGATTAGCCAACTGTAGGGTTTTATTTATTATGTACAAGAACACTTTTTCTCGAAATGGAAAGCTTTTAATTTCATTCAGTTTCACTTTGGTCAAAATATCGCTTACATTCAGAGTTGCTTTTAAATAATCCAAGTAATCAATGCCATCATAAATATCTTAAGAGTGAAAATTAAATAATCCAAACCGTAGTTGAGCTTTTCTGTTAAGAGGTGGATGTGGAATATGGAGAATAGATATTTCTATCACATTTATCTTTCAGTACGCGATAAGAATTATCCATTCACGACTGTAAAAATCTGCTAAATTCTAAATAAGACTGGGAAACAAGAATATTCCAAACCGAAATAACTTTCCCTATGCATATAGGATCCGAAAATTGATGAGTTGACAAAGAGTTTCTCGAAAAATTTCCATTGTGGGGAGATCGTGTGTGAGCAGAATATTAAGTATAAAGAAAGTGATAAATGTAAAGTCTCGCTCACAAAAGAAAAGTTTGTCTATATTTACCAAATATGCGGCGGACGTGATCGCGCTGCGTAACGATTTCGCGCCCTCTCTAAACATAAATCAATGACTGTGGAGGGTTTTATTCTAAATTCATTGGGTTTGATTTCAGATTCTTTGAAAATAAGTGAGTTAATTTAAAACCAACGTTAAATTTTACGAAATTGGTATGTTTTCGAGCAGTAGATCAATGAAAGGCTGGATATGAAATGTTTTTTGAACATGGTCACTATTATATAAAGAAGATTCAAATAAATCAACTGAATCAGTAGACTGGCCAAACTGAAAATTTGGCCATCACTATCCATCTTACTACAGAAAGATACCACAAAGCTTAAGCCGAACCTATGGAATCCATTACTGCGACAAGAGACTTGAGTCCTCGGGTCGAACTGCCCATAGTCTTATGTAATTAAGTGGAGATTTTCAAGCTTACACTATGAAATGCGTTTTAGATACCTGATCCGCTAAAGTCCCGGATTCCAAAAAAGACACATACGAGAGCCCTCGCAAGACCGCTCTTCCATTTTTGCTGCGAATGTAGGCTAATGTCCTTCATATTTAAGGCAATAGAGTTTTGTCGGAGGAAAATGCCCATCGCTCCCATTGTGTCTAAGTGGCCGTTCGAGAGGATGACCAGTGGCGACCCCATCGCAGCTTCATTTCAGATTAGGTTTCGCCGTTCCAGATTCCACTGTGTTATCAGCACTTGTGTGCCGCAGTTCCCACCACTTAAACCTCTGCGGTCGTCGAATGCCCCTCAGAGGGGCAGTGGCCCACTTAAAGGCAGATTCCTCTAACGCACGCCAACATAGCGACAACCTTTCTATTCCAAAAATATCGCTTGAGAAATGCTTTCATTACAGGTGTGTCTCTCCTTATTACGCCCATTCCAATGTCTTTAACTGAACTGTTAATTCTGATCTGTGACAGATACTGTAACTGACTTCTGTGAAGAGGAAGCCCTCTTGCGCTGGAAACTGATGAGATATTTAGAGATCCGTGTTCCTCACCTGAAACCAAAACCACTTGAAATTACCACCTCTGCATTATCTTAAGTTGTTGACTTTAGAACAATGGATACGAAACGCAATCAAAGACATTTTTGGTAATACATCTCGAACGTTTAGATCCTTTTAATATGTTTACATGTCGAGAAAGAGAAAGATAAAGATAACCTACATACACAATTTGCCTTTTCCTATAGGATATTTTACTCCATTTATCAGATGTTAGGGACATCTATGTGTTGAATCAATAAGAAATAACCATTGATATTATACACGATAGCTCCATGTAGGCAATGTTACAGCATTGCTCCCATATAGTGAATCAATAGTCAATTGTGATTCGATTTAGGATATATTCTCTTCCTTCATATTAATTTTGCATTCAATTTCTGGCTTAGGAAACGGATACACAAGGAATATTTGCCTCTTAAAGTGACATTCATGTAATTTAAGCAGACAAAAGTTATACCGTGGTGATATCGTGATGCGTAACTCTATATAAACACGCCATATTCTCTCAAATTCAGTTTCTGCTGAATCGAGATTAATTTTTTAAAAGGCAGTTGTTGAATGATTCTTTTATAATTTAGGAAAACAAATATCAAGTTGAGATGTGGATTTTTCAATTAAAGAAATTTCAGTTCAAATAAATAAATGAATGATAATGATGATGATAAGGATAAAATAGTGATCATTCAGATACCTAATACTATTGTGAAATGGAAGCGATCTAAATTTAATCTAAATTTGTAGGAAAGTAAATTTTATTGACGAGCTTTGTTTGTTAAGGCTGAAATATGAATTAATTTCCTCATGAAAAATATAAGATTGCATTAAAAATTCTTTAAAATCCTTAAGGTTACTCTAAATGAAAAAAATGGAAAATATTTAGTTCTTCGTGTATTACAATTACATGTATATAAGTAAATGCACATAATTTAATTCAGACACTAAAATATTTACGTCTCTAAGTATACATTATCCAACTTAGTTTACTTCTCTGGTAATAGAAGTATTTTCTGGTCTCGTACGCGAACGATGATTGCATTAGTAAATCCCCTAAGGATGATCATCGGTAACTTAACTTTCGGAAGAATCTACGCCTCTTTGATCGACACGAAAGATGTTGAGATTCGTTCGTTACCGATTCATATTGTAATTATAAGTAAGGCTGAGTGATTGATGGATTCAGTGATTCATCTTTAACAAATCAGCCCTCGATAATTGTTTGACGAAATCCTGGAAACTGGGTCAATCGATGGAGTGTAACGCTGTGGGTGCCATTGTAATCATCCCATTGGCACGGGTCAGAAGGAGGAGAGAGGGGCGTAGATGCGAGAATATCGGGCGGAGAAGAGCAGTAAATAGAAAAAAACAGGGAATTATCTTAGGCGAAGGGATGTGAGGGGACGGAAGTGCCTAAGGTTCTAGCTTAGGTGAAGGGCAAGAATTTCACCTTTCAAACTCTATTAAATCCTCCATGAACTCCCTCAATCATTTATCCTCCATTCTTTTCTGATTTTTATGATGGTTCATTTCTAATTGTTACGTTTTGTAATGAAATAATGCATATGTACCATTTTGTTTGCTTTTCATATTTGATTTAACCTGTCTTTTCCTTAAAACTTAGTTAACTATCAGTAAGTTACGCGATTTTTTCACACTCCCCTTCTTGTGGGCGTTTTCCTGCTGTGTTTCTTTTCCTAAGTTCTAACTTATGCTTTTATACTCACAATTAAGTTTAGAAAAAACTCATGGTAAACGTTGGAGCGGTAAAAGTTAAATCATTAATATTCTAAAGTAAAGAAAATCTGAGAATGCCCGAGATGTTTTTGTAATTTACCGTGTGTGTATGTGTGTGTGTGTGCGCGTATGTATATATATATATATACACACACACACACAGTAAAATCTCGTTAACACGTACTCGTTTAACAAGAACCCACATTACGGTCCCGGCACGGATACATTAAGTGTTATGGAGTTTTATTCGTTTAGCACGAAAATCGGTTAGTACGAAACTCGAAAAAATATCTCGGTCCCGCACTGAGGATTTCTCGCTTAATTCGAACCGTCCATTTCCGAAAATTATTGGGTTGATGATAGCCATTAATTGTGGATGGTCCAAATGGTATCGAAAAGTGATAACCTGGAAGTGATTGTCAAAAATATATCCTATACCGCACAGTGCTATATGATACAGCATTCCTATTTTTATCAGTCGTATTTCGCTTACTGTTCCTTGATAGGGCTCAAGACTGTCTCACGCCTGCTTACGAGGTACTGCAATCTGAAGAGAACATGATCCTACCAAACTACGATAACTAATTCGAAAACATCCTCGAAGTGTTCTCAAAACACTGTGATAATAAAGAAATGAGAAAAATTACAAGCCGCTGTGTCGGGCAGCATAGGACACAAAGCTAAGCGATTACGCCTAGCTCGTAATCGAGATGTCGAGGGAGAATTGGTGAAGTGGTTTAGACATATGCGGTCAGTGGATATACCATTGAGTGGACCCATTCTGCAGGAAAAGGCAAATTCAATTGCTTCAAACCTTGGGATTATTAACTTCAACTGCTCTACTGGTTGGTTGTGGCGTTTCCAGAAACATCACGGAATCTCCTCTCAAGTGATATGCGGAGAGAGTAATAAAGTGCACGAACCAGATGCAAATGAATGGTTTCTACATTTCAAACACCTACAGGAAAAGTATGACCCATGGAACATTTTCAACATGGATGAGACAGGGATGTTTTATAATCCTTTGCCAAACTGTCCTTTAAATACGAAGGGAGAAAAATGTAATGGAGGCGCCAGTAGCAAGCAGAGATTAACCGTTGTTCTCACCAATAATTCGGATGGGAAAGAGAAGATTCTAGTTTGGGTGATAGGAAAATCCCGGAGCCCACGCTGTTTTAAACACATTGACCAATCTAAGCTGCCCTGTGACTTTTCGCACCACAAGAAGGCGTGGATCGACGGAATAGCACTCCGACAGTGGCTCTTGAAATTTAATCGTCATATGAAAGTAGAGAATCGGCAGGTCCTGCTGACAATGGATAACTGTGCAGCCAATCAAATTCAAATCAAATGTTATGCGTTTAGAATTGCTTAGAAGTCATTTACCTTAAGTTTCTCGAACTATGTTTTTGGTGCAAATATCAATCTGAATGTAAACAATTCCCACCAGTCTTATGAAAATTTCGATTTTCTGTGTGAAATAGGGTAGCTGAAAGTTCTATACAGAGCAGTGGTATATTTGATGAATTACAGAGATATTTAGCGGAACATCGTAAATTACTAAGGAAACCCAGAAACCTCGTAACCTAATGATGGTGTGAAATACAGAAGACGTAGACGATAATATAAATGTTATATTATAATTGAATGAAGTATTTGTGAACATTAAACATATATTTTTCTTTGTGTGCAGTATCAAGCAATTTATACAATAAAAATTAAATAATATAAATAATAATTAGAGTACCAAGCCAGCCAGTACTCTAAGCCGGCTTTGATAGCCGGTAAAATCCGGAGAGTGATGAGAATCACTATAAAGGATAAAACGTGAGGTAATTTCCCTTTCCTTTCCTCAGACAGCCATAATACTGTAAGTAGAAAAAGCCCCGTAAGTTTAAGCATAGTGACCAAATAAATTACAATCAGTATAATAGCATTCAAGGGATGGCCAAACCGAATACCACGATTCAGCATCAGTCATACGTTTAGGGGTATCCTATTATAACAGCCATGAACAAGACACAAATAATACCAGGTATCTCCTAAGAATGCAGGTGTTCCTGCAGAAATAACTCTTTTAATTGACCCAGCGGAACTTTGGTTGCACGCGCCGATGGCTTAAGGTATATTTAAATCTCTATTTTATAACAGCCACGCACAACTTCTTCCTTATAACTAGAAATAAAGCAAACGAAAGATTAATTGTCTCAGTCGTGTAACAGAAGACTTTTGAAAAATATTCCACTCGTCACCACACGGAAGCAGTGACATTGAAAGGTCTCCGTTTAATATCTCTCATCTTTCAGCAAAGATTACGGTTTCCTTTAGATGCTGAAAGGGTAATGATAGACGCCTAAGAATGTAGTAAATAGAGATACAGGAATCAGTGATAAGGACAATGAGGGAAAGAAATTTTTCCAGGGTTTTGAAAGGGAAAAGAGTTGAGCAGGTGCAAGAAAGTGGACTCTTAAGCGCAAATTAGAGGACGCTTGGGGAAGAGAATGTGTACGTTGAATGAGAGGGAAGGAAGTTGAGATGCGGTAATGTGGGGGAGTAGTGATGGAGATGGGCTTAGAACGCAATGGCCCTTTGGCCTCTGCGATGCCCTCCCCTTGGCGCTAATCTCCATTGGAAAACGCCTTTGAGCGCCCTCTTCCCTGTATTCATGAACTAAAATTCCTAATCTTGCGATGAATAATTTTGTTGCCATTACTTCGACAAAAAGCATCTTTGATCGACGCCAAACTGTTTTCGTTCCAAAGATTTTCCAATTTAAGGGCCTATTTGCTGCGTTTCCTGCACCTTGTCTCTGAAATAAAATGAGGAATTCTTTATTTCCATATGCGCATTCCAGTTTTAATATCTTCTTAGCATATTTTCTAATGTTTAAGTTTGGTGTAAAATTCCAGTCAATGTCGTTCACTGGCTTGTGCTGCTCTTTAATAACATATTTTACGTTAGTTCTAAATTTTATTTCTTTAAACTGTGTTTCATAAAATTAAATATTGTGTTTTAATTTTACGTAACCAAAAGTGCCTTCGCCCAAATTAACTTTTTACAGAAATATTTAATTATATATACAATTTTATAATTTAAATACGTAAATGTCAACAAACGCCAAATATTTTATAAAAGTCTGTGAATTATGAATAATAAAATATCGCTGTGTTTGAACCTCTGAGTTGTATTTTTCAATCATTACGGATAACGACTCATTCACAAGTTACAGAAATCGCTCGAGTTTTAAAACAAAAGTGAAGGCACGCACGAAGTGGGTGTTCCGTACATAGTAAAACAAAAGTTAGATGGATATTGAAAGGAAGAAGGAAAGGAGGATAGAAAGTGTGGGGCTAGAAAATAAAAAGAAGAATTGGAAGTAGGCTTGACTGACCTTAGGAGAAAACGTTCAGACGACTAAGAAATTAGAGTAGTAAGATAGAACGGAGCACACAATTAACAAGGGGAGTACCACCTGTGTGGGAAAGGGATTCGAGCGAGACTTTCAGAGTATTTTCCTTGCTCAAGAATAATAGGCACGCTTCCGACCGTTGACACAACTAGGCATTTTTGACGCAAAGTTAGCAATTGAAAATCGGTGTTAGGCAACCACGCCATGCATATGCATCACAAGATAAAGCTAAATGGCGAAAATATAATTTATTAAGAAAAATGGGAGAAAGCATTTCATAACTTGGAAAGTTTCGCGATCTTCATGGTGATGCACGTGTATGGCGTGGTTGCTTAAACCCGGTTTCCAGTTGCTAATTTTGCATTAAAAATGCATAGTTGTGTCAACGGTCGGACACATGTCTACTATTTTTCAGCAAGGAACATACCCTAAAAGTCTCGCGCGAATCCGTTTCCACAAAGAGGTGGTACTCCCCTTGTAAGATATGTTAATGGTCATTTAGAAGCTAGTTGAAAAATATTTCATTCGCTCATTAAAGAAACAACGAAATAATAAGAGATTCATTCTATTATAATCACTGAACCCATGAGGACGTAAATGTGAAATGTGAAAGCCGTTTTTTTTGTGGAATTCCATTACTGGACAAAAATGAAGCTGAAGGGACTGAAGTGCTTTGTGTAAAATTCTACAAATTTATTCCAACACACACGATCGGTTTCAACTAGTCGATAGGTAAACCTGAAGTTCAACTAGTTGAAACCAATCGCGTCTGAATAAATCTGTGGAATTGTATACAGTGTTTCAGAAGTAACTATGCTTAAAGTAAATGTACCCCTTTTACAAGAGTTCTGTTTCTGTTGTTGTGCTGACAGGAAAGATTCGCAATGTAAATATGATAAATTAATCGCTGAAATTTACAAAATATAAACTGAGCAAGCGCGGGTAAGAAAGAAAAAGAACCTTAAAATATCATTTTCGAAGAATAAAACAAAATCCTGGAAAAAGGAAAGTAGTAGAAGCTCTTTATAAGGAAAATGAAATATTGCGGAAGGGTTTTAACATCCATGTTAAGGGGAGATGGTCTTTAAATGTCTTTGTAACCTTAGTTTGATCTCATGAACAGAGCTTATTAAAAATTAAAATTTTATATTTTTTAATGAATTTCAAGGAAACGAATTTGTATTTAACTAAAAGGAAAATAATGTTGAAGGAAGCGATTCTCTTTGGAAACAATGAGGAAGGCATAGGAGTGGGAAGAAGCTGAGAAGCCTTCGGAAAAATAGGAATGATTAAGGCTTAAATATGAAGAAAATAGGAGTACGAAGGTTTCACGTTTCCAATAAAATGAGATGCAAGATACTTAATGAGGTTTGTATGCTTTTCGAGAACAAATTTAGGTAGACATGGCTTCATATGACGATCATTTTATTATAATATATTATTAGTAAAACGATAGATTATTAATGTAAAAACTCTTGTGTTCTTTGTTATTTACTGGAATCTTAACAATGTTTAAGAATTGAACTAATGTTTTATCAAAGGATCGATACTAAGAGGTCACAATAGACCTATTAAAATCAACGAAAATTGTTCCTCAAAAACAGGCATCGAAAGAGAGGCATACCAACTTTTGAATTTGGCATTGCTAACACTTTACAAATTATTTCAATATTACTATCGAGAATTTTTATTGGCATAAAACATATCGGAGGTGAGCATCCCTTAAATGATAACAAGGAGTCGCAAACACCTAAGATGCCAGAATAAGTACCGCTTTAAGTCTTTAAATGATTGTAGTAAAAGAGAACAATCAAAAAAGACTAACGATTAGTATATTATCCAAAAATGTGGAGAGCGGCGGTGAAACAAAGCTGGAGAAAGGAGGTAAACTCATCAAATTGCAATAATTATTTTCTATAACATTTTGTGTAATTATAACGTAGAGGCGTATTCTATCTGTCTGGGAGTTTGGGAGACGTAACTGTCTCCCGGAGAGTCATTGGGATTCCATAGGAGGTAGTTTTCGTCAAGAAGGATGACTACTGTGTTATTGCATGATGTTTTATCAGATCGAAGCTCATAAACTATACCACTAAGGCTAAAAAGAAGACGAAAAATACTTTTGTAAGCTAATAACTATTGGTTGTTATGTTGAACCCTCTTCATGTACGCGATATTTAGCTTCAGATGGATTTATTCCAGTGACTTGAGATTCTAAGATTCGTCTTCTCGCGTCTTATTCACGGACATCCGTGGTTAGAACATTCATCTCAGATGATCTTCGTTTTCTCTTTTCCTTCTCTCATTCAGCCCTCCTTTTAACATTTCACGTCGGCTCCTCTCAAGTAGCGAGAATCAAACAGATGACAATCCATATATCGACACGGAAGGAAAATCTCAGGCGGAGTGGGGTGAAAGACAAAGCCCATCCAACTTCATTACGTCAATTTCCTGTAAGGAAATTTCCTCTAAGACATGCTTTTCGAGGTTTTATCCTACGCGCAAAGAATTTACGTATAGTAACGGGAACATTATGGTACTAAGAGAATTCTTTTTCCCTCTTATTTCCAGTTTGACGTATTTAAAAGTAAAGGGATTCCTCCGGGGAAATGGGATCTTAAGTGATGAAAATATTACGCAGTTTTGCATTTTTCCTTCTTATGCGCAGAGTGGATGTAACTGTGCGTTATCGAGTTGCTATTTGTCGGCAAAAATGAGCATAACGTAAAATAAGGTTTCATCACCACGTTAATTGTATTTTCCTACATACACGAGTCACGCTATTGCTGTTATAATTTGCTACTGCTATAATAATATGAAGTATGAATAATGAAAGAGATCAGCAAAGGTAGTAAATATACGTATAATAAATTATAGCCTTAAAAGAGGATATGCTTGGTATATAGCGTTAAAGAGTGATTGCGCATGTTAGGGAACTTAGGTATTAAATTTATGTGTAATGATTTCCTGTAAAAAATGTTTTCGTGTCAACCAGGAAGTTTACTGGAAAAAAGCGGCTGAAAAGAAGATTATCTACGCAATACTTACTGGAGAAACTTGTGAACTCTTCCCAATGAAATCATATTCGTGAAATATTAATTTAAAATATCGGGAAAACGCTAACATTATTGGATTCAGTGTCTTTCACGTCGATACCAAAAATTGAAAACTAATGTTTATGGAATAAAACTCATGTCACTAGAAAATTATAAGTAAAATATTTTAAAACAAAAATTTAACTTTAGTTCCTACAAAAGCATAAAGAAACATTGCTTACGTCATGTAAGAGGAAGGGAGCAATTTTCTTCTCTAGTGTCTAATCCACCTGTAGGGAATATTACCTTTTCGAAATATCGTAGAAAAATGAAACACAAGGGAAAACTGAGCTAAAACGTAATGGGATGCAAAATTTAATTTTCGACATCACCCATTAGGTCATTAAAAATTAAACAGATTCACTCTTATGGTGAAGATTTTATGTAACTGTTTTATTACATGTCTTCTTAATCTCCATTAATCATCAAATAATTTGATACAACTAGTAAATATTTGAGTCCTTTTCAGTAAGGTTCAAATTCAGTTACAGAGTCATGTTTTTTCATTACAGTGTTATTTAGCAAAGTATTTCTATTATAGTATTTTACATAATAAAAACCAATATTTGAGAAACAATAGATGACATTTTATAATGATTAACCAACATTTAAACTTATATTTAGTTGTATAATTCGGATGATAATTCCAGATGAGTAACCCACAATTTTATGATGAAATTTTATATTGCACCTCATATAAAGTAAAATGTATATAAAAAGGAAATTTGTAGTACAGGCCAGGTTTTGGGAAGATAGCATTCCCATTTAGTTCTACGTTATATAGAAACAAGTTTTGTGAGAAAATTGGCAAGTAATTTAATAGGCGGAGGAAGAGCCCCAAAGGGACAACTTGGCGATACCAAAAGAACTCTTTCCTGCATTTTTTACGGACGAGCCATATTCTATTTTCCATATTGCCTCGTTCCCGAGGAACTCGTCTGTATGGGAAATAGGCCTCTGGACAATGGAATAACGAATCTAGGATCGCCCACCAAGTGAAGCGAACCAGTTAAGAGCGCTTGCCACTGCTTAAGCCTTGCTTTAGTCATAAAATAACACAAATGTCCCTGTTTCACACGCACATTTAACGAGCAGGAGAAACTGCTCTGGAAAAAACGACTCTATTTCGAAAAAGAAATAATCCTCGTTGTACGTAAAATGGCAAAAAACTGTAACCCACTTTGGCCCTCGAAAATCACCATAAGCTCAGACGAAGAGAAAAACAAGGAAGAGATCCCGAAGCTATTTGTTATTCCGTTCCTGCGATGATTAAAAAAGTGGGCGTCACTAAAGCATCTTTCTCTTGTAGAATACATCGCTGAATTGAAACGGATCTTTAAATAAAGGGTGTATTAATGACGAAACGAATGAATGTCATGCCCTTTATTTTATTAGATGGGAATTCCTAATTCTCTTCTTTAGGTTACATTACATACATTATTTGCAAGATTGAATCTCGGACTTGTGTTAAGGACAAAATTCTGAAAGACTTCCTTCGACTTTTATGGCTTTCAAATTAAATAAAATCAGGAGTAGTAAATTTGAAAGTGCTTCGACAGCTAAGGTAATTTTGTACGTGAGCCCCCACAGGGAATTGAACCCGGGACCGCTTTCTCCGAAGTCAAAAGTTACCCACATGGCTATAAGGCCCTAAAAGAAAATCAATTCAGCAAATCGATATATTTCTCGCTCTGACTAGGAAAGCAACTAAATTTAATTAGAATATCCTAGTTTGCTAGAAATGACAAAGTTGACACATTATATTACAAAGAAAATGATGAAGTCATAATTCCTTTAATGGTCTCGCCTTTTTCTCACATACGAATTTAATCCATGCCCGCTTTGCTACTAATTGACTAATCTTGATTACTTACATTTGTTGATTAGATGCTTAGCATTTGTACTCATAAAAATGTCTTTCTACGTTGAAAGAATAAACTTGTTATATAGTTTAATTAAGAACGATCTTCGAGCTACATTATAAGTTTTCAGTGAAATTCTGAAAATTTGAAGACATTCAATTTCATACTGCAACGATTTCATCTTGCTACCTCGTATATGTCCACAGTTCTACTTCAGGTATTAAAATTTATCAAAAGAAAATAACACGGCTGTTAATGAATCAGAGGTTTTAAAACACTACGTCATGAATGATTCATTCATTTTCTATCGAGTAGCCCTTGAGAATGGAGGCATTGTCTCAGAAATGAGCATAGGGATTTTCCCAGGAATCGGTAATAAAGAGCTTCCCGTTTGTCTGGAAACGTGAGTTCCACCTGCTGACATACGGCTTACGGAGTGTTTTAAAACCTCTAATTTTAAATGCATGATTTGGTTGCCAGTATATACTGATTTATCTATGCAAGCAAAATATCCTTTTTTCCCTTCATACGATATTAATAACGTGGGGTTAAGGTATTAAGCTAATTCACATTATCTTTCAAAACTCCCACACACAAATGAAAAATCTATTAATAACATTTATCACGTTATTTGCCAGTATTTATCTAAATGGATGAATTTATCGTTATAAAAAGTTAACATACGTGAACTGCAGATTTTATCCCTTATTTCCGTCAAACATAGATAGTAAAAATAAGCGAATAGTAAGTCATAGTAATGCAAGGAAGTAGATTGTAGATATTTTAATATATAAACATTGTTAATCTTACTTGATTTTTCACCACTTATTCCTGCAGAGAATGTTTTTTCAAGGTTTCAGAGTTTTTTCAGAGACTTTTCTGTAATATAAGGTTATAGAAAAGTAGTTTCACGTGAATCCTTAAAGGATGCAAAGAGTTAACACAAACGTGAAGATAGCTGGATAGCTGAGGAGAAGGTAGAATGAAGAGGGTAGAATGTAAGTTTGAAATGAGCCTTATTCCGTTATGTGAGAATTATAACAAGAAAATGAATCCTAGAGATCAAGGACTGCTATGAATTTAATTTATAAGAAGTAATTGCTCGACAAAATAAGAACAAGCATTTTAGAGTTCTTACTAATCTCCACCCTTACATAATGAACGTCTTTACAGTAATCCGAAATCGCAGCGAACAAACGAGTATGGCATCAGAACGGGCAAATCCAAGAGATTTATTTTAAAACCAAGATATATTATGGCTTTCCCTTCCAAGTAAAAATCGAAAAACCTTAAGGGAGATTTTGGGACGCGGCGGAGAGCAGCCGAGGATACATTTTGTGTGTTTCCCACTGTGCCGAGCAGCGATCAGGAGATTTTCCGGGTAACATGTAAAGAGAGAGAGGCGGTAGAGACAGTGAAAGAGGAATTAGCAGCTACAGGCTTAAGAGGAATGAAGAACCAAAGCAAATTCCGGGATAAAAGGACGAAAGATTAAGGGGGCAGAGCGTGAAGACGAAAGAAGGGCATTTTGGTGGGTGGAATTAAGACAGAGAGGAAGCACGCACTGCTTAAGAAGAGGAGGATGAACAGTAATTGCTTCGAAATAAAAATCCCGCTCCCGAGAGCGCACTTGTATATTTTGGAGTTTAAGGGAAATAAACGGAGAAGAAGGAGCTCCCGTGCAGATAAGCTCGTGAACGAGGAATTCCGGGTAATTCTAGATAGTGATGTGATTTTGAATCTTAGGATGGTAGTTTCAAATACAATTGCGTTCTGTATATTGTGCTGGTTGCTCTGCGCTCGATTTTTCAGTCTTTGCTCTATAAAAGTTTGACCTTTCAGCATGATTTGCCATTATCTGATCTAATCGCTTTCCTTGAGGAACCTTAATTTTCGTAGGAAAACGGGTAAAGGTGACTTTGCGCAAGATGATGCGCACCCAAGAAAATTATTATAATTATTATTATAATCATTAATTTTCGTAGTATAATTCCCAATCCTAATTCAACTCTCTAGGGGAGATCTTGACGTACGACTCTGTGATTTGGATAAAACTTGGTAGTATAATAACTTATAGTCTTTCGAATTATCTTCCTGTTGAGTGTAGAAACTCAATAGTTTAAGCCTCAATGAGTAATAGCTCTAAGAAATTACTGTTTGAAAAAGCAGTCCAATGACTGAAAGAAGTATAAATGGCCCGCAAAGTCAAAACATTGTAAACACGGTCAATTTGTATCCATATGTGCTTCTAAGCGTTAGTAAATAAAACGTCATTCGGACTCTCTTGAGTAAAAGTATCTACACCAAAAAGGGGGTAATTTGTGAAAATCATTTTGAGGACTATTATCCTACCAAAATCGGAGAGTCACATATCACGTCCTCCCCTTTTCTGAAGTAATTCATTAGAGTTGAAGTACTGAAGGATCAGAAAATCCAATTTATGCAACGCCATGCATCTACTACCATCTCTCTAAACTATCCTATCGTAATAATAAAGATAACATAACTATTATTCTAGATGGTGTAATAGAATAATACAATATAATATTCTAATATTACCGTAGATTTATTCGAAGATTTTAACTACAGCAAAGTTGCACCTCTTCCCTAACCTATCTATCATAAAAGCTGAAATTTTGGTAGTACTATTGCTAAAAGTGCTTCAACAACTTATGCCATTTTGCACGAAGGCCCCCACCGGAAATCGAACCCGGGACCGCTTCCACTGAAGTCAAACGCGCTGCCAACCTGGCTATCCGGGAGCTCAACTTTTATTCTTTCTTTCTATCTACGAATCGTTGGGAGAGATAAAAGTACAATGTCATCTAAATCCTCAAACATCCAAAACAGAGTATGTGATAAGAAAACTATACTATTATCAGCATTTCAAGATAAATATCAAAATTGCAAACATTCTAATACGATTCGAGTGATGTAGTGATTATAATTTGGCACATATTTTATGAGAAATCAACTGCAAATCTGAAAAATAACGAACACTGAAAAACAGCAACTAAATAGAGCATAAATAACTGTATTTACTGCGGAAGAATTACTGGTATTAATTCTGCTAAATAGTGCTTTTGGGTACAAGAAACTAGTAAGAAAATAAATATAGTGCAAATTTCAATTCGTAATCGATCTTTAAACAGCAAGCAATCCACTGGTATAGCATTTTCGGTTCAAAGAATGCTCCATCACAATATCCTAGTGCTTGCGATCGATTCCTCTATAGCTATTTGATCGAGCTCTAGAATATTCTTCATATTTACTCACTTCGAATTATCACTCGAGTACCTTGGCAGCTGGAGCCTAGAATTTAGGAACATTGAGTTTAGTAAATTAGTGGACCCAGGATCGATATTATTTACCTTCGAAGGTTTGCATTGGCAGCAGCCATTGAGGTTTGGCGAGCGATATTCCTGCCAATTCCCAAACGTGGAAAACTAGTCCGTTCGAATTTCGAAGTCATGGGACCGAAATGCAAAGTTAAGCTCTGCATCTACTTGGCATTATCTCTACAGAAGGTCTTAAGCTACGGGCATTTCGAATTGGTGCAGCGCACAGCTGGGCTAAAAGTTAAAGAGGTTCGAATAGTATTGTAGAGGGTTCGCTCCACTCGCATATTTTCATTTATTTCGCTTGGAGTAAATCAATTATTCGACGGCGGAACCCTTAATTGAAAATATGCTAATATGCCGTCCGATGTGTTCTCCGAATATCTGCATTGTTGAAATTGCGCCTCTTAGGACTTGTAATTTGGCGTACTAACGTCTTGCTTCAATTCCAACTTGGGTCGCCTACACTCGGAGGGTTAGTTTCCTGTACCGTCAAATTGCAGGAGGAATATAATTCCAGGAGATTGAACTAATTTGCTTTATCAGTACACCTTAAAGGTATGCCATTAGAGAACTCTATTTAAACAATTTTAGGTGTGACTATCGTTGGAATCGCATCATATGCATTTGGAATGTAGCAATATCTCGGATAAGGAGTACTCTCTCTTAAACTGGAGCACACATATCTGAAAAACCTGAGGAGAAGCAACTCCGAGTAACAAAGAGAAATTGTAAGTAGATGAGATGAAATGGTTAAAGAACGATTCTATTTCCCCTAGCTAAGGCCTCATCTGGAATACGCGGTTCTAGCGGATGACACGTGTACCCGCAAATCCGAAGCACAAGGTGATACGATTTATTATCAAATATTACGATAGAAAAATAAGCGTTATGGAAATACTCTACTCAAGGACTCATTCTTTCCGCAAACGATCCGCGACAGAAGCTAAAGCAGTCACGGACGCAAGCCGAAAGGAGGCTTGCACGGTAGATGTAGATCTAGAAATGAGTAACTCAGATATTAAATATCTTTCCATTCATACTCAGTTGAAGCTTACAAATACCCCTTTGTATTTTAGAGAATTCGGGAAGTTATATAAGAATATTAAAAAGTATAATAACCGATCGATGTTTTAAGAATGGCAGAGGTTAAATAACTAAACTGCAAAAAAGCATATATTTTACAAACGAATTTCGACTAGTTCCAACAGTTCTGTGTCTTCGTCAGGAGAAGATAGCATAAAGCGTACGTATAAGTATAAAAGGACACGAAGTTTGAACATTTGATTTACAAAAGTGGTCCACATTCGTTAATAAAATCTATGGATTTTTTTGTCTAGATTTTTGAACTCTATTTTACAATTCCACTAATAAAAGCCTTCCACAGTCGTTTTTATTTTAGGACATGCAGCAGTAGTAGTATTGCCAGATGCAGCAGCGTAGCCAGGATTTGTCTCAGGTTCTGAAGGGTTTCTGACCAATTGAGTAAACGCAATATTGCTTACATTCTTGGGAAAGGAATGGAAGGTCCTCAACAAGGAATTCCCAATCCCTCAAATTTGAGTCTATGAGTATAAAGTCTGTAGATTATCTCCATTTCTGAAGATTCTGCAACGTGATGATTCATCCATGGAATATTCCTTCCTCTAATGAGGAACGAATTATCATTCGCAGATTAAGTTAAAAACTAATAAGGAAAAGTTTCTTTATCTCCAAAAGGCTCTCCCTTTTTCTTTTTCACTGCCCGCAGAAGACCGATCTGAGGAGATTAAAAGAGATTAATAATTAAAAGGAGTCGAGACGAAGTGCAGTTTCCTGTTTTCAAGAAAATGGAAAAAAGCTAGTATGAGATTGGAGTAATCCTCCCGCGTCAATATGGAAAAATGTGAAACTCTTGAGCTAATATCGGTTCATTGGGTTTTTTAAATAATGCTGAAAATATGAGATAGAAGTGCAGACCATGGCATATATATGCGTTTGATACCACCAAAAATTACTTCCAATTTGCTGCCAGGAAATTAGTGCTGATAAGGAAATAGTTACCTGGAGGTTGCAGCGTGATTTTTTTATTTGAGTGTTGCTTACAGATAATTACATAACCACTATCTCCGACTCAGGTTTGGTACAAAGTTAGATAGGATAATAACTGGATTTATTGAACAACAAATAACATATTTGTGACCCAGGTCATATTAGTTTGTCAACATTCTACCTATACCTAGGATAAATCAAATTATTTGCAAAAGAAATTTTTATTTTAAAAGGTAACGATTTTCAGTCTCGTCATGCGTCGTGTGCTTATAAAATATTATTCGAAATTAATATTACATATCAGGAGGAAAGCTAAAAGAGCACTAATGTAGTCTTGAAGTTTTCGATCATTAATGAAAATGGATAATGTTCGCAGAGAAACGGAGAAAGATGAGATCGTAAGAAAAAATAATCGGGCAGTCTAAAAATAAAATCATGAGATTTGGAAATAAAAGGAATTCCTTAGAGGATAATTAAGGCTAAAGTTCCTCTTTTTTCAGCAAATTTTTCCTCCTCGTATTAAAATTTTCTCAGCGGATCAATTTACCCAGATACTGAAGGAAATATTGCTCTAAATATTGAAGAATAATATTAATATACCTAAAAATTAAATAATATGGCTCTATTTTATATTTAACGGAGAAGATGTCGAAGTTATTCTTAAGTTTTATCTATTATAGAATAAATTTAATATGAGTATTTTTTCTATTCAGAATAATTTGTTATTTTACGCAAAGTACATTGGTGGCATAAATAAACGTATAAATATAACAATTATTAGTAAATATATGAATAAATAATCGCTGAAATTGTGGTATTTAATAAATAAATAATGCATACATTGAGGTATTTTTTGTATATTTCCTTTATGTCTTCAATACAAATAGCTGTCTAAGTACCTCATCTAAATACAAGAACTTTCATGTAGCAATCCACAATATAAGAACAAAGAGGAAAGTAAAAGACTTGCTAGATGGCACAGGAAAACTGAAAACGTTTAACTATGCCAGAATACAAAACGCTGAGGCAAGAGGAAATGGATTCACTCGAACGTCGCACAAAGCACTCGGTGGAACCAACAGTACAGGGTCGGTTGCTTCAGAAGTTATTGGTCAAGCACCGGAAGCACTCCTGTTTATGGTCTGCAGAGGTGGTAAGGATAACCGAGGGAAAAGGAACGCGTCTCCTTAACAGGTGGAAAACGACTCAACGAAGGGGATTTAGTTGTGCAGCAGGAGAGGCATTAATTGACCCAGATAATGGAATGCGATTAGGCGTATGGGAGAGGATGACTGCGGAAATGCGTGGAGAGAAATGGATACTGGAATAACGCAGCGGCGTCGGGTAGGGATATGGGTGACGCATTATCGGGATTTAGGACTTAGGGGAGTGAGTTAGGGCTCATAGCGGAAGTGGCTAATCCAAGCAGAAGTAGATTAAGAGAGGGGCTTATTAAGGGAAGGGGTCTCCGCTGGAATGCGAAAATTAGCCGGGGATTAAGCGGTGAAGATTAAGAAGCGGTAACGAGGCTAGCGAGTGAAGAGGTTTACGTGGGAGTGGTCGCGCAGCCGTCGATGCGGGGACTGTTTTAAGAGGTGAGGATTAATTTGAAGAGAGTTACGGAAGAGAATTAGAAAGAAGTGGATTGAAATCTCGCTCAAGGGAGAAAATCATGCGGAACGGAAAAGTCTTAGCTGCGTTACTGCCCGTGGATATTCACGCCGGAAAATGGAGTCCACGTACATGCAGCGTCATAAGATCCGCTGTGTCCGTACGCGAAAACTAAACTGCGGATCCTCCATCCATTAACTTAATGGGGAGAATTCAGAAAGGAATTTAAATCAGTGCTCATCGAGAACTATGCAAGCATTGATTTATTTCGAAATGTGAAAAATAATTGAGATTTCAGGTTTGCCGGAGTAAATAGTTCCATGTGCATGTATACGTTAGCTAATTGCTTGGAAACTATTTCCAATTCATATGATAGTTATTATGTTTAAGAGTGAAACATCTGTAAATAAAATCTCAATTCGGATTTTTCATTTATGACATGGTAGAGTCTAAAAATTTTTTAAATTAATGGGTGAATTCGGTCATATATTTAAAAATTTAGTACCTTTAAACTCGACTATTTTCGATTCTAAATATTTTAAGAAATAGGCTATCCATCCAAAGGGCTTAAATAATTTTTTCATCCACATTTCCCTAAAATATGAGGGCTTATTTGAAATAATATTAACACTTTATTGTTATTTGGGTCATTTGAACCGAAATCAGAATTTAACATCAAAAAACTATGAGTAAAACATTTTTAAATTTTTTGAAACTTTTTGACTTTGTTTGTTACCATCCAAAATATGATATGAAAAAATAAAAATTTTGCTATGAATGCTGGGAAATTTTTTACATCATGTTATACCTAGAAGGACGGGAAGGGGTCATTTGACCCCTAGAACTTTTAATTCCTTTTTAAATATTTATTTGCCTTTTATTAGCCAAATCTTTAGCAGTTCTTCAAGAATGGACCTTTAGCTAAACAATTATGAGGTTTTTTACCTTGTCATTTGTTTAAATTTTTATTTATTAAACAAAACGCGGACTGATGTCCTAAATTTACAGTCTATCATATTGTAGAAACATTTTCGTGGTAAAACTAAACATACGAACCTAATACTTTAGTAATATGTAGTAGAAGGTCCGATTTAATGACAAAAGTCAGTAATATTTTAATAAAAAATTCTATTGCATCTGATAACAAACATAGAAAAGCACTCGTTCACTCTCAGGAACAAATCCCATACAAAAACGAGGGCGGAAAAAATTTTCGAATTTTGCGATGTAAATTTCTAATATGCAGCTTTTGGCCCCGCCAAATCGGTATAAGGCATGTCTTCATTTATAAAATTCACTTCTAAGCAGGGTTGCCAACTTATTAATGTTGATAATTATAAAATTTCTTGCAGTTATTTTCGCAGATAAATCTCGAGCAGATACCTCGTAATTAGTTGCAATTATCTTTATTGAACAATTATGAATTAATTTCAAAGGTACCAACCTCATAAGGCAGCGTTGCCAACCTTCGGAATGTATCTCTAAATAGGGTGTCATGTCCTTGCTGTATTTATAAATAAAGAGATTTCCTGAGCACAGATTTTCTTTGTGTAAATTTTCGAAACTCAGGGTAAAAAACCTCATAATTGTTTAGCTAAAGGTCCATTCTTGAAGAACTGCTAAATATTTGGCTTATAAAAGGCAAATAAATATTTAAAAGGGAATTAAAAATTCTAGGGGTCAAATGACCACTTCCCGTCCTAGGTAGGGCGAAACTCCCGTCCTCCTAGTGTTAATACCTATTGAGTTGACGTAGTAAGAATTTGAAAAGTTAAATGTCTTTACTAGGTTCCATATCGTGAAAGAGGCTTAATTTATGCTATTTCTTATATATCTAATATGTAGCATGCAACTTTATTCTATAAAATGTTTTCTTATCACAATATTGATGTCTAGAAGTCTCTAAGTATGCTATTCAATTTGAGAACCATCTTTTTTGCATTTATGGATAAAGAAAAGTTTACATCTGTGCTGATTGTCGATTCTGAAATAATTTCCCTTTTAATACGAAGGGGAGGTAAACCTTCAATAGATTTTCTTCTTGGCAATGTTCATGATCTTTTTCATTGAATTCGGCACTTTAAGCCATTTTTATATATCCAATCGTTTGCGGTTATAATTATAACCACAATTATAATTTCGCGAGTCAAGGTTTAAGACAAAATAAGCGAAACAACAATAATTTGAATGAATCCGTACACGGATATGCACTTTTAGTTACGCACACGGAATGCACAGACATGTGAAGCGTGAGTTTAAAATTGCTGTTGCTGGAAAAGCACAGGTTACGGGACTGTCAGAATTTTAAGCCCTTTGGGATTACCATTTTTATCCAAATAATCCCAACCTGCGGAAGGACAAATATTTCGGATATTTGGCGCGCCAAATAACGAGAAAGGCTCACTACTGTGGCTCTATTCCAAGGCGAAGAATTTCTGCTCCTAGGTTACTAGGAACTTAGTTATTCTAGACACTCTCTTTGTCATACGATAATAACGGAGTATTTGTTGCTGATATTCCATTTTGATAAGACTTTCTGAGAATCAAGGATCGCTGAGTTTTAAGCGTAACTAGATCGACACACCGAAGTACGGATGCCCATTGTTTTCATTGTTTATTGTGCACTCCCACTTGCGTTCAGGTGTCGCTCTTTAATCAGATTTGCCATCGGCTCCCTGCCAATGACGTCGTGCGATTCCCCTCATCGCAGTCTGTCGATGCAAATGGAGCGACTCCCTTATTGAAGACGATTCACTCACTAGAATACACAAGAATAAGGTATATGGGTAACAGTATTGAGCGCAAAGCAGAATTCTTAAAGGAGGATATGTTGAACGGAGCCAAATTTTAATTATTGTGACTGAAGGAGAGGAAATTCATTTTCACGTCCATTCTTATTGCGAATATCTGGAAAGATTCTTGTAAGTTTCTCTTCTCCCTGATTACAAGCCATAATTTTCTTTCTTTTATAGGCAGATTACCTGCTTTTCCTGGTACTAAGCCAACATGTTACTAAATCTTTTCTTCTATCTTTCTACGATCTTTGTACTATTGGAAGTTGATCTCTAATTATTTTTACTATCCTCGATTTTTTCTGTTTTCGGGGGCTCCAAGATAACCAACTGGCATCGCAATGGCCTTTGCTGGAAGTGGTGCTGGGTTCGATTCCCAGTGGGGACTCATATGTGCAAAATTACCTCAGTTGTCGGATCACTTTTAACAATACTACTACTATCGGTTTTTTGCATGGCTTTTCGATTATTTTTTCGTATAGTTTTCACGGGTGTTGATATTCATACTATGCTCTAAAAATCCTCCGCAAAACGTTTTAAAAGTAGTCACTATGGCTCGCCTACATATTGCCTTATGTATAAACATACATTTATATATACCTGAATGTTCGTAATGTTTGGATTGTACTTTACTGGTGTTTTTATATAGACTTCCTGAAAACAACTATGATACTTTGAATCAGTCGGAGTAATGAAACATCGCACCATAACAAAAAAAGTAAAATTTGTATTTGAACGTATTTTTCACAGCTTTCCAGAGGATCCTCTAAGTTTTCTTTCACGTTCATTGAAAATTATACGATAACCGTAATTTAGAACATAAAAACAAAGTAAAATTACTATCCAAATATGGAAACATTATTTTTATCATAAGAAGATTTAAAATCCAGAAGGAAATACTAATTCGATTCATGTTTTCCTGCAAGAATTGCACGATTATATTCTTATGAGAGTTGGATTCAATGCATGTAGACGTTATTTTGTACTTAATAGAGTAAAATAACAACGAAATACTTTGAGGTAATTAACAAGGTAGATCTTAAAATTGCTGAAGTAAAGTTCTAATGAAAATCAAAACGGAGCAATAAAAAGGTCAGATTTATGGCAAATAACATTTTCTCTACTTCTGAAAACTTTTTTCTATAGAATATATCATAGAATTCAATGGTAAGGTTACCAAAATTTACTTCCGAATGGTTCGTAGTTTATTATTTTAAATGAATCGGTAAGTAATAGTTTCAGTAATTTTATTAGAACTTCAAAACTATCAAATCCCTTTTATCGAAGATATAGAGACTCCAACCTTAATACGTCTGTTATGCACCTCCACTTGCATTCTAAGTGATTTGATATTTCCTTTACATTACTCATAATTTTTTTGTAATTCATCTTTGAATAAAAAATTATTTACAAGCAAATTGCAGTTTCTCATCATTTATAAAGGCAAGGATATTTAGGCATCCTTTCGAAATAAGTCCAATTGTTCCGAACAAAGATATAGAAATTTTCACAACCGTCTCACGCGTTTCTACTTTACTGCTAATACTTCTTTATTGATTTAATAAACTCATTCATCGGTATGTTTATGTTTAAACCTTTTCACTATTTATCCATTCTGGCTAAAAACATTCGTGCCGTTATATTTCCGCCATTTAATAAATAAATATGTGCAAAATATCACAGTAAGTACAGTAAATGGAAACGGTATTTATCTAGCACTGCATTCAAATCAAACACCCCGTGAAATGTCTGAACGCAAGATGTCTTCCTTAACAATTATTTTCAATGACGAAATC
The DNA here is from genome assembly GCA_000376725.2 of Ladona fulva. Classification (NCBI taxonomy): domain Eukaryota; kingdom Metazoa; phylum Arthropoda; class Insecta; order Odonata; family Libellulidae; genus Ladona; species Ladona fulva. The sequence continues at coordinate 520,406 of KZ308430.1, read as the reverse complement.
GCAACCGGCATGTTTATCGACGTTGTATATCCGCGCAGTATAACGGCTATAAACCGAAACGAAGCTCCCGTAATAGGTTCTTCGTCCGTTGGCATAGGTTAGAGGATATTTTTCGCGATGCGGGTGTCCCGGTTACGGATAAGGAGCGCCTTCGACGACGAAGTATATTGCAACCATGTGAGGCCAGTGAGAGCAAATAGGAGGATTTGGGACGTTCCTTACGCTAAAGTAAATCGAGAAAGTTAGGAGTCGGACGGAAAGGATTGCTTGTTTTGTAAGTAGAGACTCGTGGAAGGAAATTTCGATGGCGGAAGGTCTACAGAATGGTTTGAGGGTCGCGATGCGATGGTGAAGGTGACAAGGAGTAGTAGTACGGCCATAAATGGATAAAAATCCTGACGGAGAACTGTAATAATCGCATATCTTGAGTTGTTACTGGTATTCATAAATAAAGAAGCGGCATAATTTCAACACTGGAGTTGGTAACATTCTCGGGACAGAGTATTTTCTTAGGTAAAAAAGTGTAAAAATATAGAAATTTAAATAACGTGATCCGTTGATTTCCCTGTTCTAAATTGTTCTGAAGATAACTGATGTAATCAAAAAATGTAACTTATGACTTTGAACAAACAGAAGCATGAAATGTCAAAATACTAAGAATAACTTATAATGTGAATCGACCAATTGCATGTCGTTCAAAACGGGAAAATACCAAATGAGCTGCACATTTTTACATATTTTCCATACGAAATTAATTTTTTCTACTCATCTCAACATTCTTTTAATTAAACAATTTTTTGTAATCTAATTTTTGCTCTTCTTTTACATCCTTGCATCATTGCTCTAAATCGAACCACAATATACCTACATTTCTTTTCATTTAATTTTTCTGATCAAGCGCTAATTCGTAACTTACTCCTTCGTAAATCATCACAGCACCTTAGTTGTAATTTATAGTAAGACAGATAGAAGATAAATATTTAGAAGTGTTCTTTCCTTAAATTTTTATTATGAGAAAGAATCAGTTTGACGTTTAAGATATCACCTAAATATTCAATCGTTATATTTAAAGCTCAGGGATACTAACGGTTTTTTGTTCATTTAAAATGAGTTTTATTTTACTTTCTATCGTCCATTTCTCCAAATTTATTAGAAATACGTTATTGACTTAGGATAGGGAAAATACTCAATGGAAGAAACATACAATAAGTACTGGTTGGCTTATTTCAAAATTTTTAAATATTCTGTAAACCTTACTTGTTTTCCATTTCCATACATGGGCACATTTCTTATATTATTTGAAACTCGTCCAACCTAAAACTTATTTCCTCATCTACTTTGTCCTGGCTTCACGCTGATAACTGCAGTTTTCGGAAGATCTTTTTAAATAAAATGAGCAATTTGACAACTCATTGATGATGAACTTCATGACATAAATTTTAATTTCTACGGAAAAAGTTTGTTTGAAATCACAGCTTCACGGCCGTTTGAAAGGGCCAGTTGAGAACTCTTTAACTAAGGTCATGCATTTTAAAAGCAGTCGAAACGGACACCATCTTACAGAATCATTTTTATGAGAACCTGTCGAGTCTAAGTCAGGGTTCAGGCGAATTCAAAAGGGCGAAGGACAACTCGGCTAAATTTGACAATGCTAAAAAAATATTTATATAATGGACGAGCAAAATTTATTTTAAATATGCAACAAAATTTATTTTAAATATGCAACAAAATCTTTTTTACATTACCTTATGAGGCCAAAATTGCAAACCCTAAGTCAGAGTTTTGTATCAACTCTTAGGTCAGAGATTTCTTTGTTATTCTTAAACGAGTTGATGGTGAAGGATTAATATAAAGAAGGCTGAGAGTAGAATTTATTGTGACTAGCGAATTTAAAATAAAAATGCAGCTTCTAGTATTTTCTCATGCAAAGAATACAAGATACAGAGAAAAGTCGACGCCTAAAATTTGAAATGTTTCATATGATTTCTTTTCTTTGTGACCTTTCCTTAAATCAATATATATTTCTAAATATAGACTTGGAAATAATTTTTTTGTAAATATATTATTATAATATTATAGTATTTTACGATATATTTTATTTGATACAGTATTCTACTTAGAAATTATCGCAAATCACGCATTCCAAATGAAAGAAAATAAACCAAGTGGGATGAGGTTGGCTCCACTCTAGTTACAAAGTTTGCCCGAGTCACTGAAGGAAATTCCCATCCTCGCAATGCTCTCTGGGAAGGCTTAATTTCTGGGAATGGGTAGTGATATTTGAAGTGGGGCGAAAAGGAGGAGCTGAGTGGCATCTCAATAATCCGTAGGAAAGGGTTCTGTGAGATTGATAGGGTTCTGTGGAGTTTGCCGCTCGAAACGGTGCCACTTGGCAACAGGATATGTACAAGGCAGTCAAAGGAGAGCTCGACCGTGAAGAGGTGACATTATGTCTCGGGATATTACTCATTAATCGCGCTTCTTCTAGAGATCTATTTTTAACAATGATGGAAAACTACTGCAATGGTTAGAACAAACATGTCCTTCTGTATCCTTTGCAATCATACACCCTAATGATGTGATCCACTTTTCTTTCTACAAATGCTTTTCAGCCACCCATAAATTCAGTTTTAAACTGGATTACTCAGATTCGACTCTTCATTAGAAACAATTTGTTGTGAGGGGAAATTTACAACTGAGAAACAAAATATAAATAAATTGGAAACCTTTTAGCAATTTAAATAGAGTTGATGTAAAACCAAAACACGATTTACTCGAAGAGAGCCATGGTCGTGAAATAGAATAAAGTAATGGAATTAAAGACGACCAAACGCCATTACTCAACAATTTACGTGAAGATTTTACTTCTATACTTAAGTGGCTATATTTGGTTTTTCAAACTAGATGGCTAACGCTTCAGAGATGGCAGTTATCTCATATTTGGAGAAATTGTGGAGGTATTTAACATATGTTGTCACATGTTACAAATTTATCCTACATAGATTCCATCGTTCATATCTTGAAAATCTTATTTGTATTGTTTCGTTCGCGCCACTCAGTAGATCGCTTATCATCTTCTCATGTACATAGTTGTTAGAAAAATAGGTAAATTTGCATCGTATTAACAATTAGGTATATATGAATATTTTACGTATAGCGTAATGAAGAGAAGTTAAATTTTCCTAATTTAAGGATAGTATTTAAAACCAAGAGCCAGCCATCTTATCTTACACATAATAACTAGTGTAAGAAATGCAAATGATTTGTTTCCATGGCAAATAAAAAGCAATTTTGACAAAAGAATTATATTTTTTTTAAGATATATATTTTTGTCAGAGTAAACAACTGATAAATCATAAATAAATCGATAAGGCCTACTAATGGTTACAATAGTCAGACAAGTAAACACTCCAAAATCATCCAATAAACTTTTATTTGATGGCGCTGGAGTGTTTTCTGGTTTTACAACTGAATGAATATAACCTTATCCTAGTAAAATGAGTATTTTCTTCATTTTATGAACTTTTATGTTAATAATGTATGTAGGGTTGATAAACAATGATGAACGTTTTCGTCATAGAAATTTATCAAGTATTAAAAACCAAAAATTCTCTTTTAAAACTATGTAGCTTATTTTTGATAAAATTGTATTCATAAATATATAAAACGAGCTAGAAATCCCTCACACATAAAACATCAAAAATTATCAGTTTTCCAAATGCAATAGGACATTTATTTTAAATCTTCATAAAGTCGTCAAATTATCATTTTGAAATTGATATTGTCTTTTTATACTTGGTGAAGTTTATTCATATAAATGATTTAATTCTATCGTGCTTGTACATAGGAATGATGCATATAAACAAAATCAAGGAGTATATGATTTTTGTTGAATTACTGTCATTGTTTAAGGGCAGTTATCCCTAGCTATTCCTAAAAGTTTCTATTCTCTCCGTACTGCAAAGTTGCGATGAATTAATTCGATAATGAGATAGAATTAGTCGGTAAGGTTTGCCTTGATTTTGATAAATAATAGAAACGCTCGCTGGCGCTGCAGCACAGAGCTGGGCGTAATAAGCCGTTTATAGAAGATTTTCAGGTGCTTTAGACGTATATTGGGATGAGACGTATGTAAACTCAAAGGAAGCGGCCATTTCACAAGTCTCCTTTCCGTAAGAGAGCTCAAAAAGATAAGAAGAAGGGAAACGAGGTCAGCTGAAGAAGGAATTGAGACGGCGAGGAACGGAATCTTCTTTCGCTATTGAGACAAAGGGATTCGGAGTGTTTGGGATAAGCACTCGGCGGGAGCAAACTGCATGTTAAGGAGGATGCCTAAGAGCGCTGGCAGATGCATTCAATGGTTTATTTCCCATCCAAGGTGCTGGAGACCTCCCAGGCAAGCGCGGGATTTGCCATTTCATTAATTATTCCTTGATGGGATATTAATGCGCTGTAATCGTGTAATTTTAGGAAGCATGATACAAACTGTGAGACAACTAATTGTGGAAATCTTGCTTATCATTGAGGAGACTTTGAGGAGTTTACAGGATTGATTCAATCTCAGTTGCAATATCAGCTACTAAACTTTTGATGCTCGTGCGGTATTTAATAATTTTACAAAGTATATGTTTTGTTTGAAAATGAAAATGAAAACCGAACGCACCAGTTGTCAGTCAATTTCTAGTTGTTGAGATAAGAGTTTAGTGATAGTAATCCTTCCTGAATTGCATCATACTGAATAGTTGTTTGTGTCCCTAAAACACAATTCCAGCTCATCTCATGCTCTAAAAAGAATATCCCAAGCCTTGAGATTATCTTAAGATTTTCACTCAGAATTTTGTTTTTCATTTTAGGAAAAGTTCTGTTAAACAAAATCCAAGAAACTCGGTAATAAAAGAGAGCACAAAGAAAGGAGTAAGAAAAGTAGTAGTAGTATTGTTAAAAGTGCTTCGACAGGTTAGGTCATTTCGCACGTAGGCCCCCACCGGGAATCGAACCCGGTACCGCTTTCACTGAAGTCGAACGCGTTGCCCACTTGGCTATCCGGGAGCCCAGGAGTAAGAAAAATTATTAATTACGATTAAATACGATTAAATAACACCTTCTATAATACAATATTCAATTTTAACTGACGTGTCCCAACGTACATATCCTTCAATTGAATATACAATACGCAATGGTCCATGTAAGTAGCATGATTCTCAAAATTGATACTATCTTCTTTCATTGACAACCCTTGTGATTTTTTGATTTATTTTAAAAGGTAGTTTAAATGGAAACTAATCATTTTAATTTGAACAGAGGATCCGTACGAATGAGACATTCTAGAAATTAACAGATTTTCTCCTTTTGAACACTGCCATTATCATATCTTCAATATCATTTGAACGCAACATTTTTTCGCACGGTCTAGTACATTGACACTGCTTTTATTGGGGTCAACATTTCTAAGTGATTTGAATGATGGGCTTTCTGATAGCCATGTGGGCGTTCGACTTCAGTGAAAGCGGACCCTGGTTCGATTCCCGGAGGGAGCCTACGCGCGAAATGACCTAAGCTGTTGAAGCACTTTTAACAATACTACTACGATATGAATGGCGCTCCTAATATAACATGAAATTAGAAATTATGGTTCTTCAATTTCAAGTTTTAAAATGCGAGGTAGCAGATCAGGTGGTTACATGGAATTCAGAATATAAAAATCTACTGGGTAAAGTACAGTCTTAGCAGGATCTATCGCAATGTCTCTAGATTTATATCGTTTGGTGAAACCAAGAAACATATTTACTAACGGTACATTACATACTTTGTCAATTTTAATTGCTTACATTGATATCTCAGAATATGATTTTTCATGCAATTACCGTGATTATTTTTCATGTCTGGATGTGCTTTCTTTTCCAGATCATCAGCTGGTTTGATCATATCACGGAAATTACTTGTAATTACCAATTAATCCAGTATCTTGCTCAACCCTTAAGATAATGCATGCGTGAATGTAAAAAAATCACCGCATGTTTTTTCCCTCACATACATAACTTCCAAAATTTGGGTGCGTCTAAAATTCAAGCACATGTGACATTCGAGAATGTAATGTAATTTTAATGAATGTCTGTAAGTTATTACTTCCATAAATATATTATGAATACCAGCAAAAGGTTCTATTATATCTATAGTTCAAATAAACGCAATTAGTGTTGTGCAAAAGAGTTTAACATTATTGATTTGTTGTAAAAAGTATTATAATAGTTCAAAAACTGATTAATTTAACAAAAGTTATTTAATATGCTAATATATTTATGGCTATGACAACTAAACACGTACAGGTAGATGAACCAAAAAAATTCAGAATTACCCGTTCTAATAAAATATCTTATAGTATTTTTGATTCTGCCCACAAGAAATAGAAATAGCTCAACCATTTCAACCAGGTATCAGATTCGCTGCTGCTTGACAATCCGCCGTCCATAACTTCAAATAATGCAAACCCCAACTAAAGGAAGATGATAACGTTCAATGTTAAGCCATTCATTCGTATCAGCTGCTAAATATACGAAGATGCTTAAAGATATGATTCATTACTGAATTAATGAAATAATATCATAAAGATATCTATTATACATTTCCAAGATACCCAAATAGAGGGATTCAAAATTTACTTTATTTTTCTTTTACAGAAGTGAGCGTTCAGGGTGTGTATTTAAAGAGAAAGAATAGAGAATCACTGAAAGTTTGACGACTTTATGATTATATCAACTTTTTCTTTATTACTTATAGATGATGATTTATGAGCGTATTTTCACATAGTTATAACTTTATTGCTTACAAACTTTTATGAAAGTATTATGGGCTCAATATATTTCCATTCGTTGAAAAAATTATGTCTTCGACATCAATAAATTTTCTGACTGAGATTTCTTACGTTAAATAATTTTCCATCATAATAGCATAATTAGAAAGATTTTGCAAAATTTCCGCTGGTCTGCATTGGAACCTTTCAATCTCAATTTTCCACGCATCGCTATTTTGCTTATTCTTTTCTTAAATATACAGAGAGTGAAAATTGTGTTATGACCATTATTTTTTACGGAATGAGAGGAGACTTTCCGTTCCATTTTCTGTTTGACCGATTTCTTCAATATGTTTGTTGTCATATACCCGCTTAAATGTATTAACAACGGGCAAATCTTAAACGCACACTATCCAAATGAGATAAATAAGATAACACGTCTTCATTCCTGCCTACAATACTGCTACAGTGAGAGCCAGATACTTCCCTTTCTACCGACAGTGGATAATGGCAAGTGGTTGTTGACATCGTTCTGATGTTGTCTTTCTCAGCGGGTTTATATTTTGTTATTTTAAAGGCTATTTTACGCTTATTTTCAAACCATTTGTAATCCACTTACATATCCATCCCATTCTTTCTATATAACAATCCTAATGGAGTAACACTTTTCACACGCAATCATTTGTGCATTCAAATTTGTGTCCACTTTTCCTGGGCGTTTTTCCACGACGTTGTTCTTCCGTACCTCTCACCTCGGAGCTTCTCCTCTACCGTATTGTGTTTCCATCAAAAGTACATCTTCACATTTTATCTAAATTAGCGGAAGAGATGACATGCATATGTACAACTCATCGTTAAAGGTTTCGATCAATTAATCAATCAACTGAGCAAATACGTTTAATCCAATCGAAATTATTCAGTCGTATGTTTCCGATTTATCGAAATCCTTCCAACTTACTGACCTCCACCCACTCGGAATTGAAGCACCGAATTGGACTTTACGATGACAATTCGTCAAAGCATTTAAAACGTCATTCAAATGGAATGATCTATTTAATTTCCGCAGATGTACATTTCATCGTTACAGCGATTTTATTTTTGCTTAAAATCCCATTAGTCGCCAATGCAAAATAAAGGACGTTTGTATCCATTACGCCTTGGAAAAAGATACATCAGTTGCTCTGTGTGCTACCCGAACTTTCAGTTAAAGTTATTTCTTTGATTTTGTCAATTTTTAGCTTCTCTAATCTGTGCATTACTGGGAAAATAGGCTATTATTCACTATTAAGAAAATAATTGCTAATGAGTGTCCATTCTTAAATATTAGGCTCGTGAGCGATGGAAGCATTCCTGGGTTTAAAAGTAATTTGAGAATAAAAATTGTAAGCCGCGAGTATATTTGTGTTTATAGGTAAAAAAAGTTAAAACGTAAAAGTTAAAAAGTATTACTGTAGTCGGAATCAACTTAAATACATCCTAAAAACAATATCTTGAATTCTGTTGCCCGTATATCTATTTCAGTTAAATGTATTATAAGGGAATCAAACTCACAGAAAACGGGTAAGGGTGATCTAGCGCAAGATGCGCACCCAGGAAAAATCCCAACGAAGAATGGACTTGAAAAAAGTTTTACGGGATCGGAAATCGAGCCCGGGTCTTCCAAGTGTCGGTCGGGTGCTCTACTCTTGTCTGCCGGGATAGTTGTCCTGTATATTCTGTACATAGTTGATAGTTAAATTGTTATACCGGGATAGCTATATGGCGGGATAGAACGGACAGAGCACGCGACCGACAATTGGGAGACTTGAGTTCGATTCCCGGTCCCGTCAGCCTTTTCTTAAGTCCATTCTTCCTTGGGAAATCAAACTCTTTAGTAGTTGTATCAGATTTTTAGCTAACCTTAGTAGCATATTAAATTCATCAATTTTGTATTCACCTCATCCACCTGTTTTGTGTTTTGTTCATATTGCTTTACATTCAATAACACCTTAAAATTTTGCATACCCATGCAAACTTCTTATGATCTAACTTCGGCTCAGGAGGTGTTGGAATTGTGCTTTGAATACTTTTACTGTTTCCCTCCAAAAATAAATATTAATCGCTTTAATTTTTAAGCATATTTACTTATAGGGATGTAGTAACACCGCTTCGCCAAAGTAACGATGTCGGAGGAAGTATTCCTTAAAAATACACGGAGGTGAAAATTTTATTGGGACTCGAACCCGAATTTTCTACTTGCCCCGGAGATTTGACATATAGCGTAACTGGTTAGAGCAGCAGACCCGAGAGTGGACGATGTGAGTTCGAGTCCCAGTTTCACCGACGATTGTCATTGCCTTGAACGCACTCTTTTATGTCGGAAGATTTTATACACACTCGTCTTTTTATCGCATTAAAATTCGATTTCAGATTAAGCTTTTATAATTAATCTCTTTTGCACATAAAATATTTTCCCTATGAAAGCAGGCCTGATTGTTTAAACAATGTTTTTTAACAATGTATTATCAGTTGTTAAAAAGATACCGAGAAGTTGAAAAACGAATTATTCACTCCAATTAATAACGGCAATATAATACCAAATATCAGGTAGGTATTTGTAAACAGAGTTAAAAGAAAACAGTTTAAATATATATTAGGGTGAACAGAAGTGAAAATTGACCAATATAGAGGAAATCTCAAAATTGAATGAAAGTAGAATCATTATTTAAGAAAGAAGTTAATCGTTCAATAAAATGCATACACGCAAAAATATTTCTTTTGAATTATTGCTAAACTTGGAATTCCATTGAGAGATTTGATTTGACGCAGGATTTATCCTTACGATGCATATATTTGGAACATCGATGGTCGATAACAGGGTGATGCAGAAATTTCCTCATAGGATATTAATTTCAATTAGTGATTATAAAATCTTAAAACGAGGAAAACGCCGTTCATGAAGATAATGTATTCCCTTTCTGAAGGCTGTAACCATAAATATATAAAAATATTCACGAATACATTTTCTGTACCTTTCATGCTTAAGCGCCTTCTTAAAACTCACGTTTACTCTTTATTACAGAATCCACGTAAGGAGTCTCCCCGATAGAGGATGAGAAACGGGCGCCTTAAAAATGTATTCATTTCGAAGCAGTAGGTAAGTTATCACAATGTTCTCTATTTCTTTTATATTACAAGGATTATAAGAGATATCAAACTAGAAAATACCAACGTTGTCCCAGATAAATCTGCGGTAATACTATATTCACCGTCTGAATATGCGTTTAAATTTTCTTTCTGATCAAGTACACCTGAGAAAAAAAAACAATTCATAAACGAAGATGTTTCATTTTCATGAGGCATTTTAGATATTCTGATAATTTTCTTTCGTTTTGTAGAGAATTACATTTCTAAATCCGATTTTTATTTCATTTTTATCCCCATTGGGGTGAAATTCATTTTATTTAACTTGTTTTTCCCTAAAGTAATCGATCGTAATATTCTCAAAATGTTCATCGGATATTTAATCAGGTGTAATAGAATTATAATCAGATTTTTATTTAACATTTTACTATTACAATAAAGAATAGTTTCTTTTTTTGGCTAGTTCGTTCCTTTGCCCGGAAAGTCTGATGATTTTTTTTTCAGTTCCATACAAAGTAGCATCTAAAATGGAAAGAGTGCTTAGATCTAAAGGGTTACTGTATTTTTTTAATGGTATTCTTTTTCATTTAAAATTAATCTTGTGAATTAAAAGTAAAATAATATTCTCATTAATTTTAATCTCGAGAAAATACAAAAAATTAGAGAAAATGCGACTTACAGAAAAATATTCATTTGATTTACTTACCTTGAGTCTCCACGCCGATAAAAACAAGACCGTCCATGAATACCCGGTCCGTCTCCCTTCTCATTGTTGTTCCAACGAAACCGACGCAATTCTCGTCCCACCTGTATTTGCCCTCTTTTGCTACTTAAATATCTTCGGAGTCCCTTTCAAAACTTCGCCGGAAATTTCTTCTGCCCATGTGGCCATCTCATTGCCAGGGAAGACCTGCCAAAGACGCACACTTCTCTGCATCCGATTAGGTTTCACAACACTTCCTGCACAATAAAACGGCGTCCATTAAACCACCATAAAACCCCCCTCGCGGGGGGAGGACTAGTCTCTTCCCCACACAGGAGCGCTCCTAGTTGACCATTCGAAGCCCACCACTCCCGTCGGCGTTCATTCCGCCGTTAACAAAAGAGAAAAAGTTGTGAGGACTTAATGGACTTAATACAGTGCCACGCCCAAATCTCCAACCCTTCCTCACAACCACGGCCACCTCTACCACATTGGGTGGGGGCGCCCGCCTCTATCGATCCCATCTCCTATCCTCCCACAGCGTTCGACACCACACCTTCGCCGCATTCTCTCTGTACCTCGGCGATGCCCGCGGGGCGAAGACACACGCACTCCCTAAACCACTCCTCGGAATTCTGATCCATCCCGACTCCCATCGCACTTTTCTCTCGAATATCTCCTCTCCCAGAGAACTTGATCCTCTGCAAGTTTCTCGCAGTCGCAGTTATTGCGGCCGCACTCGCGTTTAACGCGAGCTTAAAAGCGATTCCCGGAAATGCCGCGTCGAAATTCGGGGGGCGTATGCGTGACACGGAACCGTCTCTTTAAATCGGTGCTAACTTTGAGCGGTGAGCTGAACTCCATCATTGGAAGGGAGAAATAAATACGCTGAGCAGAGGAAAATGGAGTTAGTAGCAGCTTAAATTGAATAAGGAGGAATAATTCCATTTTTAATCATATTTTAGCAGGACTTGATTAAAACAACGGGACACGATAGTAAACAAGAAGGATAAAATATATGAAAGAAAGTTTTCAAAAATAGCACACAATACCAGTATAAAAATATACCAAATTTTATTATTTAAAACATTTAAAATGTGTGTTAATAACATTTTCTTAGACATAATTTAGCTTTAGGAAATTTGCATTAAACTGGGAAATATATCAATAAGGAAACTATTATTTCTATGTACATGACAGACAAAGGGTAAATAATTTAACAGCGTGTAACTCTATTAGCCATCAAATGATAGTCTAAAAAAGGTAAGGGTTTTCTGAATATTCATGTGGAGCTATTCCCTCCATTCTTTTGTAATCCTTTGGAGGACCGTACCTCTCCGGTCTCCGTTTCTCTTAATCTTCTTTGCATATATATCTAAAAGGCGCCTTCTATGTTTGTTCCTTCCTCTTTTAATTTTCAAAACTTGTTTTCTATAATTTTATTTATTACACCTAACTTTTAAATTCTTCCTGCATTCATTCTTTCATAAATTTTTATCCATTGAGAACAATTTCCGTAATGTTTTCGCTTTCCAGGTACTTAATAATGTGATAGAAATTATAATATAATATTTTAAATCACGATCGCTTTTCTTGATTTTTCTTACTTTCTGAACTTGTTGTTAGCCACAGTTTGATCACAAAAAGTTCTGTATAAAAGCCTCAGCATTCCTGCAAATTCTTCACCGAAATCCTTCTCTTAATATTTTATTTATTTAATCAATGGGGCTTCCTGATAGCCAAGTGGGCAACGCGTTCGACTTCTGTGAAAGCGGTCCCGGGTTCGATTCCCGGTGGGAGCCCACGTGCGAAATGACCTAAGCTGTCGAAGCACTTCTAACAATACTACTACTACTACTTAATCAATCACTTACAGTAATTACTCCATTCAAGTGTGAACAAGAAACATCAAACTATAACAAAATCTACCATGGGTATTGAAAGAATGAAAGAATTGGCAACAGATCGGCAATATATACTCTAGTAAGAATACATATACAAGCATATAATCATCCATAAGAGAGAATTGTGATGCTACCATTTCTTTTACAATGAGTCACGTGACAGTCTGGGGTCTGATAATTTTGATAATTTGAACGTAAGGACCTAATTTTTAGATGAACAGTTTTGATTTTACTTTAGCGCTTTCATCATGAAAGCTATTGTTTTTCATTTCGCTGAAAACTAAACCTTGAATGTATCAGTACTTTCGTAAAAGAAACGCGACATTGATTTTATGTTCTTTACTTAAAAAATACTTAAATATATGCAATACTACTGCCTTTTAATTTCTGACAAAGATTACAATTATATTCTGATTACAATGGATATTAATCACATCTCTACGATTCAAATTTATCATACCTAACCACACTGTACTTAAACATTTCGTAAGATATTCCCTTTAAATTGGAGTCGTTTTCTTTTGTAAATTACTCTGAAATATCTTAACTGTAAATCTCGTAAGAAGATTATGTAGGTGAGGTGATAAAGGAATGGTAAGTTTCATTTTCTCCTATGTAAGCACCTGTCCGATGCCCTTAAAGCGAATTGCTCGATAAAAACATAGTCTCCTTTGACCGCCGTTAGCGGTGTGAAATCATTATCTTCCGAGGAAGACTGTTTGAAGGCTCTTTGAGGTGAGAGTGGTCTCATCCGCGTGGATCATCCTATCAGAAGCAATTTTAGATCCCCGGTACTAGATAAATGCCGACATGCCCTAGCAATTCAATGCCGTGGCGTTAGGAAAGGAGAAGGGATTTTTTCCTTCCTCCAATAAATACCACCTTATCAAATTTCAACGAACTGCTTTAAAGGATTTTGCTTTCGGCAAAAGTACCCTAAGGCCATTCGTGTTTGTGTATATTTATGAAATGAAAATATGCACCATATATTCAATTGCAGTTCAATTATGTATGTATATATCAATAGATTGAAAGTCACGGATATATTGAAACCTTTACTTGAAGTGTGAATGCATGGAGGATATTCTCTCTCAAAAAGAAAACTTTTGAAGACACCAATCTACAAAGGAAAATTTGGCAACTTTTCGAACTTTTTCTGCTTGGGATTTGCAACATGGAATGTTTTACATGTTGAAGTTCTGATTCAATAGTACTCTTNTTAAAAGTCGGGGGTCGTCTTATACGCCGGGAATATGGCAGCAAGGAGGAGAGAGGGACGGAGGAGAGGTGGCCGCACTGAACAAACACTTCATGCTAAGTACCATGATGTCATAAGCATTTTAATTAAAAATTTCTATATTGAAATCAAATCTGATGTTTTTTTATTTACCGGTAGTGTACGTTGGAAAAGGGGTAGCCTTACACGGAGAGTATAGCACAAATTCTATATTTTAACTGGAAAAGTTGAGGGTCGTCTTATACGCCCAGTCGTCTTATACGCCGGAAAATACGGTAATTACATTTTAGTATGCGCTAGTATAACATAGCACATTTTATAAAAGTCGTTGAAGAATAACATTACAAAGAGGGATTTAAAAATTCTTTTCTCTCCTGTTCCCTCACGAAAACTTTCCAGGATAACAATTTTGAAGTTAGCGCATTCATAACTCCTATAATATCCATTTTGATCAGAGTGGGACGAAGGTGCATGGATAGGTAAAGAGAAAGGTAGGCGGGAATACATACATAGCTTATAAAGCGGAGTCAAATGAAGGAAAACAATTGCTTCTCCGAGAATAGCATAATAATGGATTATAGATTATAATAAATACTAAAGATGATTTGCAGGCGGCAGGTAATTGAAGTGACAATCGATTGCAGCGATTGGCCTCCATTGGCATGCGAGGGTAGAAAGCCCTCTAAAGTGGCTCCAACGGACCAACGTACTGGAATCCGCCCACTCTTTGGGAATCGCGGCTCAAAGGAACTCCCGAAAGGTATTTTCCCCTTGTTTATCAATCGAACGGCCAACGCGTTCCCAACCACGACAATATCCACGATGGGATGATATAGCGTGGCCATACTCCGGGTCTAGAAAGGCCCTCTTGGATCATTTTCCTTAGTCGTAGACCACCTTTTCCCATCTTTTTTCATCATGTTTACTCCCACTTCTGCTCGGGATCCTCGTTCCTCAGTCGACCGCAAGATGGAGTGAGGTACGCGAAGGATCCTAAGGGTATCGCAAATAGCGGAGAGAATGAGGACGAGATACGGAGACCGCGAGGAACACTCTGGTGGAGAAAGCGGGCGTGAGGGGGCGTTAGGGGCCTTGGGGCTATGTGGAGGTGAGGCGGAATGGAGAAATGCAGCATCGCAGTAAAGCGTGATGGAGGGAGAAAGAGAAATCGGGGCGATGTCGACTGCATTATTAAAATTTACTTCTTTCAAAAGGAGCCAAACCACTAACGTTAACGTATTTTAAACCTGCCATCAGGTAATTTTATCAGCAGAAATTTTGTGTGGATTGGAAAGAAGACCTAATATTCTTTCCACTAGTGTTTATTATAAAAAAGAGTGAATGATTACCATCATCAGGTATCTCAGCTGTTCAAACATATTTAAGATAGAAACTGGCAGTGAAAAGAAGGAAGTTAGTTTTACTCACTCCCATCTCTTCCATACTTCTCGTGACGGTTTTCATGTATAAATGCGTCTACTGGAATTGCTATGTAACGCGATGATGGTGACCCCACTTTGAAACCGGTCGTCTGTTTTAATAAACATTTTTGGACGTCGAAACAAGTACCAGGTCTATTATTTATTCCACGTTATGGAGTTTCATAATTCATCGCCTCTTTCTCTAAGGTTTATTGGAAGTTATTCAGTTATTTACGCTGAGAAGGATATCGCAGACGCTATTTATATTTAATTCATTTTATTCAATTATACATTTATCGATTCCTTCCATCAACGAAATCATGAAATGCCGCTTTTCCCATGTTATTTCGGCCGTATCCCTTATTACATTAAACTTAATAGATTTCCAGCCTAAGTTTCACCTTTTACTGTGGAACTTACCTTTTGAAGTCTCCTGTAGATTAATACACTTTCCTTTAGTTCTTGATATCTCATGTCGTCCTTCGGATTAACTTGAGGTAACATTCATTTAAAAGCTTAAATTTCTTTTGTGATTTATTGACACGCTGTTTCTAACTGTCTTGTTGTGAAACATTCATCATTTTGAAGTGAACCTTATAATCTCCTGTGCCAGAGATGACGATAGAATAATTCATCTTCCTATCTTTTTAATGATTTGATAACGTCGTGCTTATTTTAATATAATTCCTACAGACCAATAATATCACATGTCAGGTAGATAGGTTTAAGGAAAGAAATGTACACGATTTTAAAATTTTGTAATTGTTACAAAAATTAATGAAGTATCACAAATGAATAGTAATTAAATGATTCTTTTTAATGTTCAGTCACCTATAATCAGAGAAATTTTTTAATCTAATAAAATTCAGGAAATGAAGAACTCCTTAGACAATATGCTCTTTGGTGGTGAATGTACTAAATGCTGGCATAATTAATGTAAGTACAAAGTATTTTATGAAACCTCTCTAACTTGCTCGTAGTATTTGAAAATTCATCCATGACAACGTAGGAAGAGTAATAATTTCAATAATTCCATTTTATTAGGGGGCTTTCTTTTCATTAACTGCCAAGTTTGCGTTATAAGTCGTTCATTTCCCAAAATACGCTGAATACGTTTTATTGAAAAAGTTAACTTTAACCACGAAAGTTGCTTTAACAGCCACTATTCTCTGTATACCATTGTTTTATTGTACTTCTTCGCAAGGAAAAGTGAAGTACAAAACCAATACAGAAAAAGACAATATCCTCTGTTCGGATATCGAAAGCAATAACTTAATGACTCGAAGGTGAATAGTGAAAGTTTAGCAAAATATAGAAGAATCACTCGTATTATACTCGTATTTTGAAAGCAGAAATTCCGTGTATTTTGGCGAAAGGAAAAGTGACTGTCCTCTTCGGTTACAAATCGACAGCCTTAATAATATTCTACCGATAGCAAGTTTATTTATAGAATCTAACACATTGGTATCACCGATATTTATCAAAATATTTCAAGCAAGATATAAGTTGAGCTTTTGAGCACACCAAAGTCTTATGAGTTTGACACCAAAGCTTTAAGAGAGCGATTTTTCACAAGAAATTAGCAGAACATTTATTAAATGGCTATAAAACCTTTCCAGCATGTTTATTTAGTTTACTTAATCTATTAGGAAAGAAAGGTATCTTATGCAGGCTGAAAATGATATAAAATGAGGAAATTGATGGTAGGAAATACTTCTATCCCACAGCATGCTTGAAACGATAAAACACCGGATCCGACTTTTCTGTTATTTTACTAAATCTCACGCCTAATCATTCTACATTGTTTCTAATATACAGGTTTCAAATTTGAGTCATTCGATCTATCATGTTATTTACTTCGGTCTTTTAAAAGAGGTTCTCCCTAAAATAAGTGCACTTAAAATGCTTTCACACATGCTGTGTAACTTATTTTATTGTAACAACTCATGGATAACGGAATGGAAAGCAGATTCGATGCTGATTTAAGAGATCTGTAACGCGATTCTCTAGTCCGAAATATAGGACAGGACAAGTCCTTTTAAGGAATCAATCTTTCCGCGAATGATTAGCGATAACAATAAACTAAAGAGGTAACTCGAACGCTTGGTGTTTACACACACTGCCACACGCCGAAAGGCGGCTTGCAGGGTATGTATGTAGATGCTTCTACGAATGTACTCATAAAATCAAGATAAACATAATGTTTCGATGAAATGAAGTAATATCAGATTAGAACTTCTACATAGGATTTAAATTCTTGCGAATACACATTAGATAAAAGTAGAAACATTTCATGGTTAGCAGAGTCAGAATGAAAGTTGTTTCACGTGCGGTGAAGTATAAAGGTGCGGCATGCGAATTGTAAATGAAAAAGGGAAACTATTCGGAAGGAAGGGCAAAGGGAAAGCAGTGAACCAAAGGGTGAAGGCAAGGGGTAATATGGGGGATTGGTAATAAATTTTAGGGATAAAAGAGGGGCTAACGTGCATTGTGTGAATGTACTTCGGGGCTCTGTGCGTGTGATTACACAGTTCAGCCGATAACCGTCCCTCTTCCGAGAGTCCCCTCTTGCTTCCTAGCAACATTCCCCTCGCTTTTTGCTACTCTTCCTTTTTTGTCTCTACGTTGCACAGAGTTCCCGCTGTGATGATGCGTCGCCTGCATCGCGCCTCGCCTGGAGACCCATTCGACCCCAATCCCATTTTCCCCCTTTATTCTTCGCTCTTTTCACTGCATTCATACCCCTCACTTCTTTATCTTCAAACCCCGTTTTAACTCTCAATAAGTCCGCCCATCGTTTATATTATATTCTCTTTCTTCCTGCCGATAAATACGATGGTGATGCACCATCATATTAATTACATAGCATATTCTGGATAAATTCATGCGATACAGACTGTCGTGTATAAAATAAACAAGATAAGAACGAAAATGCTATCGAGCCAACGATAATGCCCATGATATTAACCGAAAGAAAAACACACGAAGAAAAGGTTACTTAAAACCTTAAACTCTTTTTATGTCTCCAAAAGGCGTATATATTTTTAAACATAGAATAAAGTCATTATAAAAAAGCTGAATGTTATTTGACACAAAACTGGATTAAATACGAGATTCACTTTCCAGGTTTTACATAAAAGTAAGGAGAGATATGAATTTATTTCTTCATGAGAAACTCATCTCCTAATTTAAGAAATTGTGAAATACATATATGTAAAGACGTCAGTTTCTCTATTCCATTTCTGAATGTGCATTTATTTACGTAGATTATTCAGAGTACTTAATGCATTCCCTTCCCTGCATCCATCTTTTCCATCCTCCAACTTATGCTGACATTTTCTCACACATTCCTTTTTATTCTTAAATCTTCGTACATTTCTTCAATAATCTATAAACAAAATTCAGTCAACTTTTTATCCGTCTTCCTCTCCCTTTAGAATAATTCGCAATCCACCTATGCATTATTTAAGAAGCGAAACTTCATCTTATTCAATTAATGGTAACCAGTGATTCTTGGTGGAATCACATAGTTAAAATATTTCACCTTATTCGTCCTTTATGTCGAAATCATTGGAAACAGCTCTTTCATATTGGCCATATAGTTCTTATTTTTGTTCACGTTCATTTGAATAAGCGCTTAGATTGAATGCAAAAAGCATATATGACTCCATTCAGTCGAGATAGATTTTTGCGAATCGTTTACTCCAATATGAAACATTTTCTTTAGTGTCAGATATGACATCGTTAGCCCAACTACTCTCATATTGAAGTGCTTTCTGGATGACTTCTCTGTGCCCCAGAAATAGAAAAGATGAGACATTGTTGAAATTGCGAATGAAATAATCCTCGTGGAGAATCCTATCTTAAGGGATTAGATTTCGCTGAATATTACAGTCGATCATTGATGGCAAGGAAAGCTCCCTTAGAGGAAAAAATATCACGATGTAAATGTTGATGAAGCTGGAAGGATGAAGTGCTGCGTGTGGAATACGGATTACGACTTGTTTACCTTTAGGTGTACGCGGTTGCGTTGCAATCAGCTGTTTACGGAGGGCACTTTCGCTGCATCCGTAATCTCTATTACTTTCACCTTGCGTGTCTTCCCACCAAACAATTTGAACGCCCAAGTCAAATTATCCCAGTGTTGAAAATTTATTTCGTTAATCACTCCTCCGTGCGAAATAACCTTCGATGTCGAAGCACTTTCAACAATACTATACTATAGTATTTTTCGGTTAGAATACCTGTTCTGAAATGTGGGAGACCTGAGTTCGAGTCTCTGTCATACCGACATTTTTCACTTCTATCTATCCCTGGGATCTTAGGCACACGTCTCTACGAGCAAATCTTACTATTCTTGTAAATTTCAAAGTTTCTCATTTACCTCTCGATGTTTGTTTTCATAAAAATCCTACCTAACACTTTAGATCATACTTTACTAGAAAATATATTACAGTTATATCGTGAGAATACTCAACTTAAATTTGTTTGGGACAAAATGAGCAATTGCCGTTCAATTAGCTTTCAAAGACAGTTTCAGTATGTTTTCGTCCCAGGTATTACTTTCCTCCACTGATATCACCTGTGCATCCCAAATTTGCTAAAACTGTTGGTGTAAATAAATATCGTCGTGTATTGCGCAATACAAAACGTAGCGGGGTTTTCACGTGCTTTTCCATGACGAAGAAATTGCAGCCGTTAACTTTAATAATTCTACTCGGAAAATCGATGGATTCTCCGGGGAAACATTTCCTGAAGAGCGCTCCTTTATGTTTCTTCCTCAGACCTTCAGCAATCCGGGTGTAAATCACTTATCCTCTTGGAAACAGTCTATTAAATTTAAACACCATAACTAGTAGAGACTCTTCCTTCTGTAATAAAACGTCTATATTCCTGTATTCTTCTCACGATGCAGAGGATTGTCCAAGTACAGTATTAATATGTGATAAGTGGACAGCGTATTTTCATAAGAATCAGTACGGGACACGTATTTTGGCTCCAATTTATTTATTCTTAGACTTGGTGCGGTTCATTTTAGTACATTTGCGAAACAATAATCAACACAGTGGCGTTATTTTTAGTTTAAATGGGTTGATAATAATTCAATTGGTGTAATTGTGATTAATTAAAGCCAAAAATATATATCATATACTACGTCATACTTAATATCCTGTTAGTTAATTCGAAGCTTATCACATTTTAAATTCAATATCGATATACAAAGACTTTTTTAGAACTTAGAACTGATTTTGATTGATAATTCAAGATCTTCTTCTTCACCTTAAGTATTAGGCATTTAACTGTCTGTTACGGTACCCATCTTTTCCTAGGTCTTTCAACACTTCGTTTCCCTGTACATTAATAGTCCTTGTCCATCCTGTCTATGTGCTCCTTCCATTTTCCTCTACTTTCTTTTATTTTGTCATTTAGATAGTATATTTATTTGGTCAGTTCTTATGTCTTTGTTTCTTAGATGATCTGTTAATCTACAGCAATTAGCTTTCCTTAAGAATCTCAGTTCGTTGTTATTGTCCATGCTTCGCCTCCGTAAATAAGTGTGGGTGCAGCTATGGTTTTATAAAATCTTAACTGCGTCTCTTTCTTTGTTTTATTTTTCAGTGATCTTATAATAGTTCCATTTATAGCGTTGAATTAATTTAATTCATCTGTTAATTCACGACATAAATATTTGAAATAATTTGTTTGCTCCGTTCCTCTTAAGTTTATATTCACTATTATTTTCTTCTGTGTGGTTATGGATGTAATTCTTGTAGGCTTCTTGTTTTTCTTTAACCGTGATTGATTCTTCTTCTGTCCATATTTTTAAACCTTTGCATTTTCTGTATTTTCTTTTTTGCCCCTTCCGCTACTTCTGTTACCAAGTTCTTTAAATTTTGCCATTAGTCATCTAAGACTTCATTTGGTACAAGGACTGTTAGGCTCTGATTCAGTCGTTTTTCATACAGGTTTTAATATTTTTATCTCCAAGTAAATACACTTTATACACTTGTTCTTCTGTTTTTACTGCATTAATATTTTTAGCAGCTCTCCACCATTGTGCAGATGCCAACTGTTGATATTACTACGAAAAGTTCGGACCCTATATCTATTCCTCTGAACACTAGTGTCTCTGACTTATACCGATTATTATGATTTGAACAGACTTTTATTTGTCTAGGATTATTTAGAGTTTCTTATAAAAAACCTTAGACTCGTCCCTTTTTCCTTCTATTGTGGCATATACTGCAATTATTATTAAGTTTCCCCTTCCAGCTTTTATTCTAGCTATACGATTACTTACGAACTCATACTTAATTATTTAGTTTTCCCATTTTCTGTGGGCATATATTGCTACTCATTTACTTGCTTCTTGCTCCTGTCGAACTCCACTATGTATCATTATATAGTCATTTACATATTTTGCACCGTTTATCTTCTTCTTTGTTTCAGGAACAGCGGCAAAGTCTATATTATTTTCTTTCAAGTGTTTGGCTAACTTTGGCCGTTTCATTTAGCGCTATACCTCTTACAATTCAGGTAGCTACTTTTACGGTATTGCCGATCCGTTTCGTCTTGTCCTTGTTTCTTCGATGTTCCATTAATCGTGGGTCCATCCGCGCATATGCAGTTAGTTGTTGATCCGTCCTTATTCCGAGGCTAAGTTGAGTACTGCAAGTATCCTTGAATTTTACAGTAGTTGGTTACTGGCCAGTAGACTAACCCTCATTCCTGGAGTACCAGGTTTTTCTGTCGGGGTGGAATCCATTAGTCGGTTTATTCCAGCTTTAATGCGCCAGAAACTCCCCTCAACCTCCACCGTTGGCTGCATTACGTACAGTTATTGCACCTTCTGCATTGCACCAGGGGTCACGACGTGGACGTGGAAATAGGATTTGTCGATGTGTCCTTTACTTTAATCAGAGTTTTACTGCATTATAGGTTCCAACATTCTAGATTACCTCTAAGACCTGATATCGACTATTTGACCGCCCTTGATAACTCAAGATAAATACTTTGGTAGTACCTTTAACTCTGATCATACCAGACGTGTGATCAAAGTGAAAGGTACTTATATTTATATATGTTAAAAGATACTTATATATTTTTAATTATTATTTCACATATTCAATAGCCATTAAGTGGTATATAGAGAGTAGTTGATACTAGTAATTAACACTACCATTATTATTAACTGAGATAGTTCTTCGACTCTCGTTCTTACAAGGAACACGTCCGGTTTCTGTAACGCGGATTTACACGACATTTTCAGGACACGTTCCTTGCACAAAACTAACAGACACACGCCCGGCCGTTCAACTCAATGCGCCTTTGTTTATGCAAAATTTGCAACTGAAATTCGAAGTTAGGCAACTACGCGACACACGTCATAGATATAGCGAAATTTTCCAACTAGAAAAATGTTTATCCCGTTTTTTTTCACAATCAATGTAATTTTTCTGCTATTTAATTTCATATTCTTACCTCCCAGACATTCTTTACCTTTCTCGTCAACATTTATTCAAATATACGTTAGGTAGGTACACCAGTAGATATTGTACTATTACACGTAGGTTATGGTGTCTCAGCCTTAACTACAAGTGTCTTTGACTTCGCAAACTTTACATTACTGCGAATAACATTGGATATATTTCAAAGGGAAATAAAAAGGATTGCATGTAGCCAGTGAGATATTTGTTTGACATCCATGCCTTCCACATTAAAAGCGTATGATTCATTAATTCCGGACTTTATTATTTCATCTCTGTTTATACAACAAACTACAATATAGAAAACTGATATCTGACCGTGAATTCATTGTTCATGCTGTCCACGAAATTTTTTTATGTTCAGCTTTTATTGAAAAAGAATAATTATATTCTGATATATAATGTATACGTTATCAACTATTGTAATTTTTTACATATTCTAATATGATAATCTATCTCTTTCTTTCTTCCACTCTTTCCTAAAACTTTCTAAGATTTTCACAGTTTCCTTCTCCTTCTGGGTGTTTGCCCGCAACGGAAACGTTTCTTATGTGATTAAAAGATCACAGTTTTTCTCCTACAAAACCTATCTTATAAACATTCTTTTATTTCCATTTCCACTAAGCTCGTTAAAAATCTGCTTATATTCCAATTCAAAATCTTTTAATGCTAATTATTTCTATTTGTACAAAATTCTGACGAGGGTTGACTGGAAGACTAAGTCCCGTCTACCCAAGAAAGACGTCTGTATTGTATTTTCTATACCGTCGAGTCTGTTCGAATCGATGTAAATCACACTCTACACTGTAAATATTTTGTGAACCTTCCAAACTTTCGTGCGAATAAGATTTCTAAAATTTTGAAAAAGATACCAAATATGGGATAAGTTCATTATTTTTAAGAAGTTTCATGATTTTGCAGCAAATATCATCGCCTTAAATGAGACTTAGATGAATCAGAGTGGATTCGTTTATTGAATGCGGGACAGCGCTATTAAAACTGATGCGTTACTCCATTATGCCCGCTGGATATCGCCTCCAATCCGACGTCACAATCAGGAATACTTATTAATGCAGCGATCGCATATTCCGCGTAATTCGAATGAATCCCTCTCGTGATGCGTTTTTGCCCCAGGCGATCTGCACCTGATTCGTTTTGGTGGTCCTCCACCGGTCAGTTAGCGCGATAAAAACACCCATCTGCATTAATCGCGCCATTGCCTCTGTGACAATCCCTCGCCGACGAAAAATTAGTTTATGCCGATTGTTTCTCTCGGAATGACGTTCTTTTATTTATTCGCCCGACAAAATTTGGGATTCATTGTTCTCAGGCTGCAGGCGTGAATACGAAACGTGAGAGTTGCTGTCGAAATAACCTACGCATCCAGATTTTGTTTACTGTTTTGTTTCTCGAATCTATGAGTTTATCTTCGGATCCGAGCCGTCCACAAAAAAAGGAGAGAATTGCCGATAAATTTCAATCGCGACGCATCCGGAATTAATGTGTGGAAATGGTGTATTTTTAGCGATCTGAATTCATTACCGTTCGGCCAATTTCCGAAAAAAAAATAACAAAATAATAACTCGATGCGTATCTATAAAACCTCTCCGTTTCAAAATTTTTGCAGTTGTTGCACGTAATTAAATTAATTGTTTTCGGCTTTTACTTTTGGTGAATTTAATTGGGGTTTGTTTGACAAATCAGGCAACAATTTTATATTGCCTCAAATTACAATCACATTTTTGGAAAAATCTCTATTTTTGCCGTAATTATTTATTTGCCATTAATAATTTCCGCCGTGTCACCCGTATGTCCCTTGAAATCAATAAAATCCCGATGATCGGAGTTCCGGGTTTGAAACTAGTGATGGGACGATACCGAAATTTCACTTCTCTAAACCTCCGATTCCGATGCAGTTCAAGATTCCTCTAATGATTTGCATTGATTATTTTTAGCTACTGTGGTTTCGGATACAAATACTCAATGAACAAAGTATATTTATTAATAAAACATTTAGTAGAATAATTCATACAAAAGCTTGTACAAAAGTAGGAAATCCTTATAAAAATTTTGGGTAAAATTTAAGCAATAAAGAGAACAATTTCTTTACTCAGATCACCTAAATACCTAGGTATTTACAGTTGTTCTAAAATTCCTTTATTACAACGTAAAAACATCATCTCTCCAGTTTTGCCTTTCAGCTGATTTCTTTTCGGTAAACATTATATATACATTACCTCAAACACTGAATAATCACTTAGAAGAACCCGGAAGACATGCAGAGATAAATGACCACTCACTTTCAACCAAAGAGGGGATTCTGGTAGATATTTCCTGCCTAAAACCCTTGACAGGAAATTCATCTTTATTTGAATTCCACCACTGAGGGGGATTTTCATAATTTACTGTATTAAATCACACAAAATACCACGTTTAGGTGTTCTTAAGACCAAAAGATTTTAGTTTGACTGATAACTAAAATCAAAAATTATACATCTATTTANTATTTACATCTAAACAAATTAACTACCATATGAAGGGGTCTTTAAAATGTTAGTTTATCTGATATTTATTAAGTTTTAAACCATTTATCATCAATTGAAGATGGTATTTTAAAAAAACTAACCAAAGGATCATTTTTATAATCGGAATTTAGGTTAAAATTACTTCGACTCCGATATTTCCGACGCCCGACTCCTATTCCGATTAAACGTCTCACCCATATTTGAAACTAACGACTGTCTTTTCGGAAATTTGTTATCTTACGAACTTGAGATTATTGAAATTTCCTCGTCGGATATGTACAGAAGAACCATAATATAAAAGCATTCACATCCATATTATCACACATTCGCTCTTATTTCTAAATTGAATTTGATATATAACCTCTACTTTATATATTCTACCTCTACATTTACATTAAAACCCTATTAGCAGCCTTTCGGTGAGTGGCTAAGGGAATGAACACCCGCCTTATATTTCTACGTTTCAGTCTTTTTCCATAAGTTTTACTTTTGAAAAATTTTACAAGCAATGCAAAGCTGGATATAATTTTGACATATCGCATACTCTCATCCCATCATAGCATATATATGGTACAAGTTTGTGCTTAGACTTGGACGTATATTCTACGCTGATATATTCCTAAAATCTCTATCACAAAACTCGTACTCTTTGAGATATTTACANCTACTTCGAGGAAAGAGCTCTTTTGTAAAAAATGTCATCCTGCTCTGTCGTCCTTAATGATATTTTATCTAATACTTCCCAAATTGTAATAAAATATGCAAATTAAAATCTACTATAGGACATGTAATCTCCAATCAACTTTTGCACATATTCGTTTCTGTCGGTCCACCGTCACTCGACGTCTCAAAAGAATATCGATATATTGATTGCACGACACGACTAGCATCATAGCAACCTAAAGAGTCACTTCGATAAAAATAGAAAATACGACCGTGTATTTCAAAACCGTACCTTAAAGGCCGTTAATGCGGGTGCTTTAGCAAGCAATGCAGATATCCCATCTTCATTTATAACTACAATCAGTCAATGCTTAACATCAGTGGGCTGCATCAACTCATATAAGTACTTCGCAGGCGGCAGACAAGATACCTATTTGTTGTTTGAAATTTATAATAATATATCTTAAGTATCATAAGTGGTTATTTTTATATTTCCCTTAAAATGAAAGGTAAGGTAAGCGTGATGATTTGTTGACATTGTATCCAGTTTGTTTTCTTCATTTCTAGTAGTAAAAAAAAACAATTTAAAACCTCCAGAACAGAACAGTCTAAATTAATTAAAGGGTCGCATATGCTCCGCGGGACACTGGTCGGACACTGCTGATTCAAGCTGTTGTTGAAATTTTTTTTCAAATAGGTCACCGTTTACAAAATAAGTACGCTTCAGTTTGTATACCAATTGCATAATTAATTTGTTTTTCTGAAATCTCCGTCATTTATTCATTGTTTTATCTGGCGTTTCATACAATCGTAATTTTATTTGTTAATCGTCTCCGCTTTAATGGGAGAGGGTTTAACTTCCGATTGCATGATGGAAAAGATAATTTAATAAACAAATGAAAGCTCTTGATTTTTTTTTTAATTCGACCTATTAAGCGCGATGTTTTAAAAATTCACAGTAGATACAAGTAGAAAACGTATAAAGATTCGAATTATTCTGAACAATGATGTTTTGTGCTCTACTTTCATGTTTTTTCTAATAATTTATTCGAATAATAAATATCTTTAGTAACCGAGTTATCGGAGGACTTGAGGAATGGAAATGGTATAGCAGTTAGGATATTAGTGGCATAATCAATGGAATTTGATTTCTGATAGTTATTGAATGATTATCTAAAGACAACGTTATCCATACTAACTTAATCTCTTCAATAATTTAATACATACATCTTAAACAAGGTCCTACTGCCATATTTTGACGAATGAAATATTTTTCATTTGTCTTCTGGTAAGGGATAGAGAAAAACGTTTATTTAATTTACTTCTATCTCAGTTTTTTTCATGGCTGTGATGATATGAAAGCTACGTGAGTGATGTTGAATAATGACATTGATTGAGGTTTATCCTTTTTGGATGCTACGAAAAGTGTTACGCTTAGAGTCATTGTGCTTCACTTACGTGACTTATTCCAAGTGTAGCATTCAGGCTCAGTGAGGAAAGCAAGGGTCAACTTACTCCTTATTCTGCCAAGTGAGCCTCATTCCCCTCGCTTTCGGTACTAAAGGTGAGGTCCCTACCGGTCTTCGGGCTGAAGACTTCATAGTCCACAGACGTTTTACATGTATGAAAGATTCCTTTCTTCGAGGCAGATTCACATTAATTATAACTGGTTTGATCTTATTCATTGGCGACAATGCTGCCAGCTGTTGAATATTTCGTACAATTCCCCTCCACCCGGAAATAGTGAATTTTTCATTACCATCATTGCACTCTTTAGTGGCTTCGGTTATACAGAAAAGAAAAAAATCGGGTCAATAAGCTCACAAATGCTTTCATTCGCCGGGTGATAACCGAACAGGTGGCAAATCAAAGAGGGATCATCGGAGAAGAATGGCGCGAGGGAAAAAGCGAATATTTGACTGGTCTCTTTGCGATTCGATCGCACCCAGCAGGTGCGGCCGACCCACCGCCGGGTCAAGGCCTTAGAAGAAGATAGCGCTCCGCCCTATCTCTATGAGAATGCGCCATTTGCATAAGTGCAGATTAGTTTGAAACATCGCGGCGTGTCGCAGCATGCGGCCGCCAATTGCCCCGCATTCCGAATTATGGAATTACGCCCGCAATCGAGTCCCCCAAACTGCGACGTTTTTCCTCATTCTTTCCGCTTCCCTCTTTCGGGAAACGGCCCCTCCGTACGTTCTCTCGGATCGACTTTTTCCTCTGGAAATTTTTAACGGGCGACGCGTGAGGGAGCAAACTCACTTTCTAAAGAATCTTTCCTTCTATTTCTCCCCTTTGGTGATGGGCTTTTCGCTTCAAAAATACCGAATCAGCGTCGGAGCGTACACGAGTGCCTTCGAGGGCACTGGATAAGCTTTTAAGAGCGCTTGAGGGGTGGGAGGCGCCGTTAACCGCACATTTAATTTCCTCCTCTAATCCCATCGCCGTCCAATCCTTGGAGCGTAGCATTTACTCCTTAGCATCGATCGCACAACGGGGATCATCTCAATAGCGCAGTCACCCGACGAAAGGAGGGCGACGGGCTTTTCATCACAGCCCTGGATTAATATTTCAAATCAAACAGAACAATGGATATACGTATATTGTATTGAAGTACGAAGCACTTTGCCAGTTTCGTTTTGGAGTTAAAGTCAGAAACCATCAGGAATTTCCATTCCAACGACCGAAGCGTGATATGAAACCCTTAAACTCATACCGGTATGAAAGGGATCTTAGAAGCTTGAAAGTGGGGTTTTAAGTTAGTTTGGATTTATACGAAAGGATGGTAGAACCAGAGTGACTGATGTGGTATACGGAGATTGTGGGTAGAAGTAAAGAAAGACTAAGATGGAGATGATTGAATACGGTGAAAGAGATGCTAGAGAAAATAGACGTTGGCGCATTAAAGAATAAAAGCGAATGCATAAAAATATATAGACGGGTCTCAAGAGAAACATTCATCATGGATACGGAATTTTGCCGCAGTTTTACGGATAAAAAAGGAAAATTACCTCTTTATATAAATACGAGTAAAAGTTACTTGCATACTGCAAGTTTAATATACGATAGATTAGGTAAACTTTAATACACCTCCTGTCATACGCCGCTGGCTATTAGCGGCGTTTTACAGATCCTACATTGTTGTTATTACATACTTTATCTCCACTTATGGCTATTCCTATACTAACAAGAATAATTCATTTCAGGAAGTGCATCAAATTAAAAATGCGCAACAACAACGTGTCGTCCGCCGCTATAAAAGAAATTGACAATCTGCCTATGTAAAAAAGAAATCGCTTTTCCAGCTTCGCAAAGGTTGAGAGGGACGGGACGCGATAAGCCGGCCAAGATGTGATAACACGATTACATTTGCGGATCTGTTATGTAATCTCCTTTGATAAGGAGTTAAATACCTTTAATTTCCCTTCTCTGGACTACAACCTTGTCGTGGTGGAAGGGCTTGCGTGTTCCNGACTTTGCGCAAGATGGTGCGCACCCAGGAAAAATCCCAAGGAAGAATGGGCTTGAAAAAAGTCTGACGGGACCGGGAATCGAACCCGGGTCTCCCAATTGCCGGTCGGGTAATTGCCGGTCCTTGCCCACAATGTATCCCGAATGGCTTGGAGAAATGTTCTGCCGAAACTATAAGAGAAAGAAAAAGTCATTAAATAATCTAAAGGAAATAATCAAAGATATTAAAAAATGTATGCATAATTATTAATTTAATTTGTTGATTTATTATTATAAAATATTGTAGAGTTAATGATACTTACTGCTTCATTTTAATTTTTTCCTACATTTTGTACTTGCCATCGTTCGTCTCCGACTAGACTCTCCAGTCTTGGAGATAAGTTTCATCTTCATCATTTCCCTATGATTAAATATGTGAAAAGACTTTTTGTAATACCTAATGATAGAAACACAGTAGCAATAAAGCTCTGGTAAAAGTTTCCATCATATTTTCTACATAATTCTGTATTAAGGAGATACTTCTGACCACATGAGAGTAAAAACCCCTGCCCCACGTCGAAAGGCGGCTTGCATGGTACTAAATTAGATGTTTAAAATTAATATGCCACTGCTTTACTTTGGGGAACGCCATAACAGAGATAGTCAAGACACTAAACTTCCACAAGAGAAGTTTTTTATTCTCTTGTGGAAGTGGGTACTTCCACAAGAAGTGTATGTATGTACCAAAATAAACATAATTAGGTTACCTCGTAAGGTATTTTTGGTACCTGCGATCAACACTGCCTAAATCACGATTAATTCAAAAATCTTAGCCAATAGAGGAATGCACAAGTTATAGTAAATAGTGAGTATGTATATGTAAGCCAAAAATAATCGACTACACCTATAGGAAACGAAAATTCATTGTAACGAAAGTACAAATTATATTTCTCTACCGCAAATAGAATCGAACATTCTATATAGATGAACGTAAAGGAAATTTTTAATTGAAATCGCAAATTTATTATGCAAAAAAAAGCGCTCGAACTGGTTGAAATGTTTTAAAGCTCCTTTTGGGAGTTTTTCCAAGAGATATTTTCCTACAAAGAAAATACTCGTTTAAATTTTCATATAAACTGACGTTACTGTCTTCCGATCATAATATGTATAACGACACCTTTGACACATGTTTAATATAGATTACTATATTTTCCCTTCAATTTTTGTTATCAGTTTTAATTCATTATGTAAATTCATTTTTAGAGTTATCGTTTCAGAAAATTCGGGCATACATTTCATATACAAAACATTTTGCAAATTTTAAAATTTATGTGGTGCAAATTTATTTATATGGTAATAAACTAATGACTTTTATATTTATTCGAATATTAAATTTGTTCTTCATCACTTCATAAGTAAGAGCGATTCTTGAAGAACGTAAGTTTTCTTTCCTTGTTAAGGGCATCTACATTACATTGAATTTGATTAGATGAATCTAAATTGATTAAGGCTTAAGCAGGAGTCTCAGACGACCGAAGAAAGTCGAACCATTACAACGAGGAAAGAGGTCCCTTGAGACGAAATGGATCGTTCCCGATGATGACAACATTATCGATCGATTATCAAGCATCGATTAATGGTGACTTTGATGGTTGGTAGCCCTGATAATAACCGTTGGGAAAAGAACCTCCAATGGGATGGCATTCCAGGTTAGGTGGAGCGATGGAGTAAAGCTAGTCCATTAGGAGGAGGCGATGGCGCTGATATTGACAACGAGGGAATTGCTTCTTATCGATGCACTATCGCGGACGCCTTACGACCTATTCCCCCATTTATAAGGACCGCATCATTCCCATTGACCAGATGCATTGCCGATTTGGAATCTCCGGATTTACTCTTCGAGGTTTCTAGTCACTGACAGAAGCAGGTACTTTCTTTTCCTCTGAATTCTATCAATGGTGAGGTTTCTTCGATTTTACTCCTTTGGAAAACCCACAAATATTCACGAACGTTTGAGGATGATCATTGTATGAGAAAATTGCATAAAATGTAGCTGATTAGAAAGTCAGATCTATAACGTGATTCACATTTTAAGAAGATATTAATAATAGGATTTTTATTAGAGTGAGATTTGAGTGAATAATAGGTTTTTTATTAGAATGAGACCTGGAATTCCCTTCTGTGCAACACAACGTCAAAATTGCCGAACTAAGACATAATCAAATTCAACATGAGTGTGAATAGCGATAAGAGAGTATTTTTAGAAGGTGAGAGTATTATAATGATGTATTTAAGAGGATATATAATTATAATAATATAAATTCACCTAGGAAAAAAATAGGGTTCCTGGATGATCAAGTGACGAGCGCTTTCGTCTTCAGCGAAAGTGGTCGCGGATTCGATTACAGGTGGAAACCTATGTGTGCGAAAAGACTTCAGCTATCAAAGTATTTTAGCAACACTACTAATTAGATGGAGAATGATCCTTTTTGTGTTTAAAAATGTCTCTGAATGGCGATGAAACGAGCATTACAATTAGTTCCCCATTCTGAAGCAAATACTTGCAGCAATCCGGAAGCTAAAACTTAAGAGAGCAAATCCTGGAGTTTATCGAAGAATATCTGTATCTAAAACAACTTCATGTATTTTATAAGTTATACGCTATGTAATTTCAGTACATTAATCGCTCTGAAAAGGAAACTATTAAAATAGTTAGGTTAAATAGTAGGAAATAGGAACTATTAAAATAACTAGGCCAGATCTTGGAAGCCTTTTTCAACCGTAAGGTTGAATGAAGCGCCATTAGCCAGCAAATGGAACCATTGGGCCTCTCTTGAGAGACCTCTCTCTTGTGTTGCATGTATCTAAATAGTACAGTAGCGGAATTGTTTGCGGGTGAACGAATTTCAGTTTACTACCGAAGTTGAGTTATTTATCGAATGTATTATCCGATTTTTTTTTCAAGAAGAATTGGCCGCGTTGAACGTTATTAAAGGCCTTTGATTCACCACCTTAGCGTTAAACGTAGCTGAAATGTAGTCGTCCTCATAAAACATCTTTATAGGGCTATGGCAAAGCCGATCATTTTTTGTGTACTTGTTCTTTATATCTTTCCACTCTAAAAGTTAAAGTACTTACTTATATATTGACGATTGAGATTAGGTGAAAGAGAGGCATAACCTTGCCTTAATGGAGTCAATTAATTCATTCATTCGCCTGAGCATTTTGTTTTCGTCCAAAGGCCCTAAACTCTCGTCCTATTGGAGGAGGTTATAAAGGTGGCTGTTACGCCATAGTTTTCTGCCAATACCCTCCTATGAAACAGTTAGCTCTACACTCGGACGCCTCTGCATCAGCAAATCGTAAATTTCAGGAAGACAGATAAGGACAGAAAAAAGATAGGAATTTTCATTTTATGTAATGCAAACATGGCGGCATGGTGGAGATGCAACCAAAACATTCTCCAATTACATTTAAAACTCATTAACTTGTGACGGTTTATTACACAGTCTAATGCAAATTTATTATTACTGTTAACAACGGATTCGTAAATTAAATTATACACGTTAATTGCTTTATGAAATCAATTCGATTCTATCGCCCTCGGCATCGTTGAATTTTCATATCTATTCTTTAATATCCAATTTTCGTTTTCCATAAGTCACTGAGATTTAAAATAGTACGCGTTCTCCCCATTTCAGCATTTAAATCAAACTTATTCATACGGCGGACGGACAGACATACCAAATATCGCGCTAATTACCAATTTCATTACCTTGTGGCAGTCCTTGGCTTAATCACGCTTTATAATGCAATTTTCCGAAACGCGAAAATAATGCATACGGCCGCGCTCGCACGTCCCGTTCTGCTGCGCTGGTTAAGGGCAAATTTATATTAGGATGTAAAATAACTACGCTCCCGACGTACCCTCTAAATTGAATTAGCATAAGCAATTCCACTTTTGCTGAAGTTTAAAAAATGTATATACATATTCGGCCTTTTTCAATTTAGCGGAGTAAATGTAGGGTAATGGAACTCGGGACGCGTTGCACCGATATTAATTCCGCCGCTTCCACTCTTTGCGCAGTCCGCAAACGCCATCTACTTTTGTCTTTCGGTCCACAAGTCATGCTAATGAAAATCCGCGAGTATAGGCGGAGTAAAGGGATAGTAAAATCACTTGTCATCTCCGTGTTTCCATCGCTCGAATTTCAAATGTGCCCATTTACGACTTCTAGCTCTCCTCTGCCTTTCAGAATGGAAAGCTAGCGCTTTTTTCCCCGACTGCTGGACGTACGTCCGCCCGTATTTGCATACGTAATCCAATCCGTGCGCCCCTAACGAATATCGGGCCTTTGAATATCGAAAAGATTTTATGGACTGAAGGCAATTTCCAACGTTTTGACGTTTCGCTAAATGTTTCCCTTGCTGATTTTCGATGGTTTTTTCTATTCATCGAAGTCGTATGGTTTCAAAAGTAACGGCTATGATTGTAGTTTTTGAGAAAACCCCGAGGGAAATGGGGCTTAATATGTAAATGATAAGGATCAACTGAATGACATCAATAAAAAACTACCGGCTTTGATGGAACGTTAACAGAAATCTCAGCTTTTTCAATAGCAAATCTGGAATACTGTGTAACGGCAGGATTCATTTGGTTGGACATGCACCTGTCCTTAAAGGAAATCGGATACAACGGGGGAGTTTTGCATCTGCCTTGTATC
This sequence comes from Ladona fulva, assembly GCA_000376725.2. Taxonomy (NCBI): domain Eukaryota; kingdom Metazoa; phylum Arthropoda; class Insecta; order Odonata; family Libellulidae; genus Ladona; species Ladona fulva. The sequence goes on along the minus strand of KZ308430.1, from coordinate 486,379 downwards.
AAACATTCTTAAATTAAATCTGTTGAATGTTTTAGTTTTCTTAATTACTTTGAAATATTTCATCACCGCTCTATTTCTGTCACCGATCTATCATACTGCTTTCTTTCTTTTAGTTTCTTATTTGGTTAGGCGGAAGAGAGGCCCGCATGGACTTAACCTCGTCAACGAAGGGTCTATCTAATTTGAAAATATGTACCAGGAAATTTCCTTGTCACGAATAAATCTTTGTTTCATAATCGAAACAACGATTAAAGACTGCACGGTGTAAGCTATCCCTCAGCAGTCTCAAAAGAAATTCTCGAATTTGTCGAATTTAAAATACTCATCATGCGCTGTGCTGATGCATTTATCCTGATCATTTACATCATCAATTTTTATACATTTCATCAATTTTTACTTACTAATACTTAATGATGCCTCTCCGTTTATTGCCAACTCAACTATACAAAAAATAAATAAATATCTTTATTAATTTTCTTATATTTGTGTACTTATATTTATTTAAAATTTAAAAAACGAGTTATAATCTAAGAGAAAACATTTACATCTTATTTTCACTTGTCTCCATCAGCGAGACTGAGACTGAACTCAGGAAACCCCACTGATCTAGTTTGACCACACAATTTGAGCTTCCCCTCGAATTTGAATTTTTATCAATGGAAAGTCCGAGAGTTGGGATATGCTAACTCTAAATTCGACACTTACTAATCCTCTTATAGATAAGGAATTAAATGACTGCCGTTTAATATCTCGAGGGTATCACTCACAAGCGACGAGTGGTATCTCCGGTCGTAATTCATGCAAGCGACGGAAGATGGCGCTTCGGGGAGCGATAAGCCAATATGCGGAACAAGAATCGTCATTAAAGGAATCGGAAAAAGATTAAGAGAGCGAGGAATGCGACGGGGAAGAGGAGATTCTTAATGACATCCCCCTTACACCAAACGTGGTGGTCTCCGCCAGTTTCCAATTTCCTAATCTTTCTTTTTGTTTCCGCGTGAGCTCGGATGAAGTTGTCCTTTTTACAGTTAAATAACGAGACATTGGCGAATGGCGATTCCCCCTCGAGTTACTTATCCTTCTGCGGACTTTGGAGGCAATTCCTGCCGCGCTACAGCTCTAGAGTGCTTAGCTACGCTTGAGAATGATGTCTATCTCGTACTTTCAGAGGCTAACTAGCCTGTGGAGATGCTTCTCGGTGGGCCGCAAGAGATTCGACATTGAAATTACACGCGTTAAACGCAGAACTGGTCTCCCCATTCCACTGGCTCTCCTTCGGAACGAATCCTCCCACCGAGTATGGGCTATTAAAAAAAGTCATCTCGGAGTCTGACTACGTCCAGAGCATGGAACTGACCCCCCCTCGTTTACGAGGAACCAATTTAGAAGCAGCTGAACATTGTTCCGCTGGGAACACGTACTCATTTATACGTAATAAAACAAGAGCTGTGAGCATCGGATGTGAAACTTAACGTGACTAAAAATTTAATAAGAGGGCGCAGAATGATATGGAAATAGTATTGCTTTTAATTCACTCACAAGGACAACGCTCTTAAATACTGTTATATCGCTGTGTGAAAATTAAATTTATATTTAAAAGACTATGAATTCACAATAACGTAAATTGAAGTCAGTAAGGATCTGTTCTTGATATTCCCGGTACGTATGGCAAAATTAATCAAAAGGTCAGGCGAGATATTAAATTTAACAATGGTGACTTTGACTTCCTGAAAATTTCCTCATGAGAATTCCTATTTAACCCTAAAATTATATTTTTCTTTGGTTTCTGATTATCCTTGTGCATAGCCAATATGAAGATATTACTTGTAGAGTCCAAAAAGTGTTATAACGAAGATTTAAAATCAAAGGAAAGTGAATCAAGAGTTTATCTACCTCAATTTGCTGCAATGGATTAAAATGGATTTGTATATGATGGGAAGTACATTGCTATGGCTGTTACAGATGGTTACAAATGTTTAATCTTACAATTAGTGGCAAACATGCAGTAAGTCTTGTTAACTTCTCTAGTAATTTCTATTGGGCTTTGATGTGAAATTATGTATGCAATACAGGCGGAGAGCAGAAGTGATCAATTGAAATACCACCATGCACTGCTAAATTGCGTGTTGCATGTTAACCTCGGTCTAGTCTCTACAGAGTTATAAATAATGTGCACTTTTGCGAACTTAACACAATATGTTCCAGTCTTGGAACATAATTTAAGTAGAGATGGTCAATGATCGTAAATCACAAGGCCTAAAAAAGAGCTAAACTAATAATTAACTGCCATCGATGGGACAGAAAAATCACCGATTGAACAATTGCTACCCGCCCAGAATCGGAAATTTACTTAACTAATGGGATTATCCCGCGATTGGCATATGGAAGCTGTCTTTTACGAATTAGTGAACCGAATGCTGGTGCACCATTCCTGGATATGTTTTGGTTTAATTAGCTGGTTAATGTATGCTGACATAAACCTTCCTGAGGTCTTCTTGTGCCATCCACGGATTGAGAATATTTCTACCATGCTACCACTTGTGATCGAAGAAGTTAGCTGATTATTAAATAAAAAGATTCTAATCAAATATGCAAATGACTGTTTAATCAGTTACTCTAACCGGCAAGAAAGGTCCTTAAGTTCCTTTCACCACTTAAAGAAAAAGGCCTTTAAAAAGTTTCTCCAAGGATTTAGTCCATTTTCAAAACTGGACAACAAGGGAACGCTTAACTGAACTACACTGAACAAGAGACTGTTACTTCTCTTTCTAGACTCTATGAAAGAAAGATACATTCACCAGCACCTCTTCTAAGTCGTTTCAAAGGGAGATCCGAAACAGAATTCAAAAAGTAATTGGCTCAAACAGCGAAAAATCCGGAGTCGATCATTTATTACTGAACCACACTGGATGGTGTCGGCCTTCACTATGTAGAATTCCATAAGAACACATATTTTATTTATGAAATCCGCATTAATTCAAAAACGCTACTTTGGCTTCGTTGATTCTGCATCATGACTCAGCCTGATGATCTTGCAAGTTATCGAAGTCCAGGTCGCGTTTGTTAAACTATTGTTGATTTTATGAACAAAATTCTCTTGTAGCAAGTTTGTGTCTTTCACAGAAGTCAATAAACCAGGTACATATTATTAAAAACTGGCTATCATCTTTAGCATTTTTTACTCTGTGTAAATAAGTGAATATATGTTTTGTTTAAATAATAATATATAACTTAAATAATGAGTTAAGTGCGTCAGAATTGAGCAAGGTAATGGGTAAGACGTTAATTGGTTGGTTTATCCATAATTACCGGGGAGTGTCTTTCGGACCAGCCAACATTTTATTTTTCTGTAATTTGTCAATTTGTTTCTCAACACAAACAATTCTTTCCTCGCCGTTTACTAGGTTTCTTTTTCTATATCGACTGCCATCCGTGAAAAAAGGTCGAAGAGAATCAATCGAAAGCTCTATTCCACCACATTCCGATCCCTTAATGGCGGAGCTCTCAGTTTCAACTCCTCTTAAGAGACGGTCCTCAGAGTTTCAGGTAATGGTTATCTTCGCACTCAAACTTTTATGGTTTCATTTTTTTCATTGGGATTTATTAATACAGGTCTCTCTTTTAGGGCTTTTCTTTACAGCTTTTCCAGGTAGACATTTTGATCCTCCGAGTCCACGTGACTGTATCGTTCTTTCTTTCAGAGTTCATAACTCTAAGCAACCGGGAGAAAGCTTTGAACCTCAAGAAAAGTGACACGACTAACTTTTTTAACCCTAACTTGGAGCATCGTATCAAAACAGGATCTTTTGGTTTATTCCATCTACAATCATTTTACTGAATTATTGTGTAATTTGATGCTCTGGGATGTGGATATGATGAGAGATCATAATTTTGGATACACAAAACACATGGAATTATTCAACGATGCGATAGTTTTAAGGAAGTTTGGAATCACATTTTTGAATAATTATATTAATAGAATATTAATCATTGTTAACTCGAAACTTTTGTTTGATGAACATATTTTTTAAATGTCTTCCCGGGCAATGAGAATAGTGTGTGTGATGTTAAGTTAATGCTGCACATTCCTTGTGCAATTTACGCTGAATATAAAACGATAATAATCACTGACCACTCCACGCCACGCCAAGCCGAAAGGCGGTTTGCATGGTATTCATGTAGATGTAAATAACCACTACAATAAATTCAAATCTGAGCACGAAGTATGAATTCTTATTCCTTCTGCTAAAAACAGCATTATTTGTCCGACATCCACTTAGAAAGTATCCAATAAAACTATAATGTAAACTAAAAAAACAGCAGTAAAAATATTTCGTTCTATGAAAGGAAAATTAAGCGACGAATAGCATTTGAATGTATTGACCTTTCCGGGATAATAAATCACAGCCATCAGTCAGTTTGATGTAAACTCGCCCGAATACGTGTTTATATAAACTATCGGTCTTCTTATACACTCTACCCGTACTTAAATTATATAATATAAACAATGTTGCTTATTATAATTTTTGGGCCTACGAGAGGTTTTTGGATGGGTTTCCCTCCCTTCTATGGGCGAATGCCAGGCGATTACTATCAATATTAACTTTTATATTTTAATCTCCTTTATCGTTGCCACCTGGCCAGGTGGCCAAATAGCAATGTAATTTCAAATAAATAAATAAAAACTTACATTAGTTGCATGTTCCTTCCGATGTACTCGTATAACTTTCAGCTTTGAAAAGTATTGGGAGAAAATACCAGAAAATACTTGACAATGATTGAAGGATGCCTCTCCGAAGAATGAATTGGTATATAGGAAAACGGGTAAGGGTGACTTTGCGCAAGATGGTGCGCACCCAGGAAAAATCCCAAGGAAGAATGGGCTTGAAAAAAGTCTGACGGGACCGGGAATCGAACCCAGGTCTCCCAATTGCCGGTCGGGTAATTGCCGGTCCTTGCCCACAATGTATCCCGAATGGCTTGGAGAAATGTTCTGCCGGGATAGCTCAACGGACGGAGCACCCGACCGGCAATTGGGAGACCCGGTTTCGATTCCGTCAGACTTTTTTCAAGCCCATTCTTCCTTGAAATTGGTATATTTCTCCAAGCAGTCTCATTCTCTACAAATCATTTCATTCTTTCACAATTACCATAAATATGGCCTTCATCTGTGTCTCATTATTCTAGATATGTCGCAGAAAATCCTTCTTCCACTATTCCTTGCCGAACTGGGTGGCGGAATGGTTGGTGCCCCTGCTGTTTGCTGTTATATTAACGGTTTTTTTCTGGGCTAAAGTATGGATTTTGTGTTTTTTCTTGTGTTTGTTAACGTAAATAATGAAAGCTGTTATATTTGGGGGCTTCTATTTTTGTTGAAAAAATAAGTACTGTCTTTCAGGGACTGTTGTTCCTTAAAGTTTAAGTCGGGTTAAGTATTTTCTTCTATTTATAGTATTTTTCCCTAAAGTCCTTGTTTTCTCCCCGAAAATGATGTTTATTGATGAGGAAAAAGAGACACACTCAAAAGTCTATCAGGACCAGGACTCTAGCCCAAATCTTCAGATGGAACCAGGGGGAAAAAGAAATGTCGCCGAACCATTTAGACATACCGTTTTAGGAGACAAGGAAAGGGCAAATGGTTCGTCCGACTATGAGGCAGCATCCGCGGCTAACGTCTTCTAATTGTAAGAGGCATCGGCCTAAAACACGCGTCATACTTTTTATACACGTTTTTCCTTAGGAATTAAAATAGTCGTATTTCTTAAGGTGCAGATTTATCCTATTACCTGCCCTTGTGATTTCTTAATTATTCACTCGCTCAGTGCTGTGATTTGACATTCTTATGAAGCATAAAACCTCCATTGTATCTAATAATCTCTTCTCCACAGAAATGTATACAAAAGTTTGAAAAACTCCTCCCAAATGCCCACAAATGTATCACCTGGTATTTGCAATTGTTTACGTATTCTGGCCAAGTTTGCTTAGGCTGTTCTATCTACTATTTCTCTCACGTTACTTCCATTGCTAGCGATCATACAATCTAAATAGCAAAATTTTCCTCCCTCTTTACTCTGTAGACCATGTTTTCCTTGTATTTTATCAAGCCATCTCCGCGCAAATATGGTTCTCGTCTTTCTCTCTTCAATGAAAATCACTATTTTAGTTAGTTAGCTCAAGCAGATTGAATCCTCAACAAAAGGGGACGTGAATCGATTGCGGAAAGAATTTTCATGTACTCTCCCAGTGTGTTTTAATAAAAGCTATCCAATTCAATCAATTTTGAACTTAAAAATTGCCAATAAATAATACTTTTCCGATCAGCCAATTTTACCGAAGGGCATATCATTTTCCTAGTGCACAGGAAACAGGCATTTGGTGATATTTTTGCTCCTCCATAAGGACCCATTCGTTTATCGTAATACCCGTACAAATCATCATTTTTTCAAACCTCTGAATCTTGCGATCCGAATTATATCTATCGTATAGATGGATGGAAATATGTATGGATTTATGCGTATGGCGTATGGATTACGCTCCTCGTTAGACATTCAAGGTTACATACACCTAATCCATCTTATCATTATCTGTGTAGCATCCACCACGTTCTTCATTGATTTCTCATTGCATTTGCTCTTCGAAGGACTTGTTCATTGGTCACTCGGTAGCAAACAATATCGATGGCTTCCAATTATCAGTCTTCGAATCGCACTTCAAATTTGAGTTTTCATCAATTTTCATCATACGAGAATTGCTCCTATTTTCCTGCAATTCTTTTCTTCTGCTAGAATATCTTTGGTTGAGCTACATCAATTACCATTTCCTTTAGTGAACTCGATTGTCTTTATTGCTACCTATAGAGCAGAATTCTTCGACACAATCGGGAACTAATTTCCCATTATATGTATAAACCCAATTTTACGTAGACCATCACTTTGTGGGTATGTTTATTTAATTCGCGATTTTGCTACTCTTAGTTGGCGTGTGATATCCAAAAAAAATAGATGGTGTTTCATAATTTAACCTTGAAACATAATATAATTTTGGATAATATTATAGATAATAAATAATTAATTTCGTTAAATCCTAAAAGAAAATGTTTTAGGAAGGAATTAAATAAACTTTATTTCCGAATAGGATTTATTCCCGCGATTCCTCCGAGTATTTTTCTATTTTTGGAAACATTCTGACACAGGAAACTTCGCCATGACAAAGACAAATTATATTCAGCGTTTACCAAATAAATTCCACGTATTCAACAAAATGACGTTTTTCGAGGGAGTGGGAGAGCGGAGAAGTTTTTGAGCATCCCAAAACCGTCGATTATTCCGCAACGCCGTCATACAGAGAGAAAAAAACGCACGGAATTTGAAATTCCATCCGTCGCTTTGTATAGGCATTCGTTTGTGAAAGACAAACGAACCATTTCATGGATCCAAATACCTCATCTCTTTGCGACGTCCATTTTTCCCCTTCCTCAAACACTTCCTTTATGAAGGGAGTGCACGGGGACGTGATTACGTCTCCTTGAGGCAGTGTGTGTACGTAAAGAAAGGCGGGATTACTTTGAGGGATCGGTCAAAGGGAGAGCAAAGGACGAAGTGGGTCGGAAGGGCGCTCGAATATGCAATCGCCCGCCTTCCGATTCCAATTTTCGGATCCTCGCGAAGGAATGTCTCGGGCGATGCATCTGGGAATTCCGGGGAATGTGTGTGTGTGTATATGTATATATATACACACACACACAAAGGCTCTACATACATATCTACTCCAAGAATATCCGAATTCGAAGCTCTGATCTCATATTCGGTCAGAGGGAAGAATGTACATCTTAGTTTTTATGACATCCNTATACATACATACATATATACATATATGACGGACGCAACAAAAGGTATTCGCGTCGCAAAAGTAAACGTCTCATTCCGGAAACACTTGCCGCGGGACTTTGCGGAGAAGTTCTTTCTCTCTGATTTTGGATTCCTTGGGAAATAAAAATGTAAATTGCAAATCGGGCGAAGGTTGTTTGCATCGCAATTCCCTCCATCCTATTTCATACTGTCGCCTTTCTTTCCAACTTTTTCCTTTCTCTTCGGCCCTATCGCGCGGTTACACTCCCTTCCATTTTTTCTATTTCATGAATACGTTATTCCCAAATGCCTAGCGTATAATGGCGTTTTTATTGTTTGAGGTATGCGTCACATCTGCAAGAAATGAATACATGACGAGGAGCTTTGGTAAAAGTATTACAAGGAGATTAGTGAAATCCTAATCCTGGACGGAATTTTCTGTAGTGAGACTAAGAACTAAAGCAGAAATAATCGTAAATGATGCTGCAAACTCCATAAATTCGATGGATTAAAATTGAGATAAATAAGATAAATTGAAGTGCAGCGGCGTTAAAAAGAAATTTCGTTCAGAGTACTTCCAATAAAAAAGTAGACCACGGAAAAATCTCTATTAAAATTCATTGAACTGAAGTGTCAGAAACTATTAAGAGCATTAAAAATATAATCACGGTGAGGGAAGCTTCATAAAGGAGAAATAAACCCCTTCCACGAGGAAGGAACCGAATCCGAGACTAATTTAATGTAAATAAACAATGATGTTACAATTTTATCGTATGTTAAGATGCTAGTGAAACTCTAGCAGAAATATTTCAATATTTTCAAATGTGCTTATTCGTTTATTTTTTGTCGATAGAATTACTAACGTGTCTTGTGTTTAATAAATTTGTAAAGCAGTGCATTCAGTATGATTTTATCACATTTCAAATACCATTCAAATACATTTGTATCCGTTATTATGGACTCATGAGATCAAAATTATTAATATTCTAAATTTCTTCCAAATTTGATCAAAATATACTAACGGAGATTTTCTTTAAAGCCGAATATTTTCTCTTGCAGTTTTTCTTTATCCTGTGGTGAGGTATTTTCTTCACTTTAAATTCAATTCAACATTTTCTAAAGATACATGGTCAACTTTCAAGCATAAAATTCATTATCTCTATTATGCACACTTATTATAGCTATGTCATGTAGAAAAAACAAATAAGTTCTCAGATCTGGAGAACAATTTACGATGTTAATTTTTCTTCCCTGCAAAAAAAATTAAACAGACGAAAGCACACTTGTGGTTGCTGTGAAATGGTTAACAAATCTTGATTTAGTATGGTCAAAAATTCTCTCTTCTCGAAGTAACGAAATGCAGGTCGTTATAGAATCCCAATGAGCGCATTGATGAAAGGAATGACTTTTCTTTCGCTACCTCTACCTTTGCCTCAGCACCTTTCGATTTATTGGTAAGCTTCCATTAACAAAAGATATCGACACAGTCATTATTAAGTGCCACTAAGCGATGATTAATTTGTATCGTATGAAAAAATCTGTCCGTTTTATTGGCATCCTTCTCAGCAGCAGGACTGATTGAATCCACTTACTTGAATGTTCCATTTTTACATACTATTCAGAAGTCCTCCACTTTTATAAGTTATATAAATTCAATGTCACGGGGAATATAGCATTCTGTTTCGATGAGGAAAGTTAGGGCAAATTCCCTCATTCCTCTTCTAGTCTAGTGGTCTAATTCCCTCTTCAAAACTTTTGGTAGCAAATGTTAAGGGAATAGAAGGTACAAACAGCTTTCTATTACATCCTATTTCATACTGTCACTTGTGGAAGTGTTATCTGCATGTTATTTATGGAATCTGTACTAAAAATCTGTGAATAGGAGCAGTTTTGCAGTTTCCCCTGAAGTTCGTTGTATTGCGTAATTGGAAACTGGGGGATTAAATGTATTTTCTTACATCTTATCCTAACGTGTGAATTCGTGGAAACATTGCAGAATAAAAGAAACTTTGTTCTTTTCCACAGGGATATCCTTGTGTAAAAGTACAAAGTTTCTTTTATTTTGCACTTTCTTGCTTCTTAGACAAAATTACTATAAAAATGCACAGGAGGTACATACCATCCTCATCATTTTGCTGTATTTCTAGTAAAAACTTCAACAATATTTTCGAAACACATCATGAGAAGTTTGGTTTTGCTTTGACCGATTGTATTTGTTGTAACAACGCAGGTATCAAAACTTTTAATCATCTCCCATCAGAGGAGAGTATTTCAAAAATGTAACGAGCGAGTAATTTTTAATTAAATTTTGAGAGACGAAGTAAGATCTCTTCGTCTAAAAGTAGAGAAAGTCCACTCTGACCACGGGAGGTATTTTTATGTTATTAAACAACAGCCAACCTACTAAAGGAACTCGGAACTCGCTGTTTGCGGCGGATCCAAAAATAATTATCCGCTTTGAGCAACGCCTCGACAATGGAAATGAATGGGAAGCGTCCTGCACCACCTCGAAGACAAAGGAGTGCGCAAAAATTCCGCGAAAAAATAGTGGAACATCTCGGTCATTCTCGCGTAGCCAGAGAAGCATTCGTGAAGCGAACATGCAAAATAAAGTGACTTTGGGGCAGGGAAGAAAACGGCGCAAAGGAAATGGTATGGAAGATGTTATGAATAGAGAAATTTACGCTAAAATAGCCTCGAAACAAACTCTGCGGCTTTTTAAAGTTACGAATGCGACTTCATCATACTTTTTCTCCGTAGAAAATTCCCAAACGAAATGTTCTAGAGATGTCTTTGCGTTTGGAGTTTTAATAATGTCTAGTCTATTAGGAAATGAATAAGCTTTAATAATGTTGAATAGCTGGAGTTGTTTTCTAAAAAGAGGAATCTATTTTATTTCAGCTTCAGATATTGTCAAATGAAATTTTGCTATAATTCTGTATTAAAATTCGGCTTTTAACTTATATGAAGGTCTATACCAGCTTAAAGTACTTGAGAAAAAAACAAAAGTTCTCTACAAATAATAAAGGAAAATATTTTCGACAGTATTAACGTTTAGTACGTTTTGAGAAGTCCCTATTGAGACTTTAAGAGGTCTATGATTCTATCTTTCATACCTTCTACATCTACGAGTACATCTAAATAAATAAGCTGCAAGACCCATATCGACAAAGGGGGGGGGGGGGGCAGGGGATGCATGAACGATTTGCCTTTGTTTATTCTTATTTACTAATATCATTATATTTATTACTATTTTCTTCACAAATCTGAGTTTCTTATGTGCTTGTCTACACATATAACGGATAAGGGTGCCCTATGAGGTTTATTCCAAGATATTTCACCAATTATACTCTTGACAAGGTTTTCCTAGGGGCCTGTAGGAATAATCGCTTCAGTAATAGTACTTGATACGTTTTTGATTCTTAATGTAGAAGTAAATATAATTAGAAAAGCAGACTACAAAATCGGACAGCTCAAATATATACTTATAACTACGTCTTCGAAATTCCATATAATAGGATCAATTATAGGATAGGATTTCAAGTAAAAATAATGTACCATGTTCCTACTCCCTTAATTTTGATTTCTTTGGTAAATGGGAGAGCAGCTTGATCCAATAACCCCAGTTCCGCCTTCGTTAGCCAAAGAGTTTCTTTTATTCTCGAGGAAAAGACGTGAAGATTTTTCTAAAGAAATAAAATTGGAAAATATATTAACGTAAGCTGAAGCGAGCAGGGATCTGTTCTTGATATTCCCGACACGTACGGCAAGGCTAATCAGAAAGTCAGGCGAAATATTAAATTTGCGAACGGTGACTTTAGTAACGATTTATTCATATATCGAATGTTCTAAATACGAGTATTGAAGAGTTTGGATTGAAATTCGTGTGATGACTTTCAACTTAAGTTAAAGAAACGGCAGTCAGAGATGATAGGAAATTAATATAAAATAAGATAAATCTAGGTTCCCAAATAGTCAAGTGGGCTGCGTGTTCGGCGGTCCCGGGTTTAATTCTCGTTAGGGACGCAAATGAAATGACATGACCTTAGTTTTCGAAGCTTTTTTTTTAATTTATACAACAATGGCAATCATTGAACTAAAGTTACATTTAAAATTAGAGATTAAGGAATTATCAGAATTTTTTTAACCAACAGTTTAATGAAATACTTTTTTATGCACCTTATATTAGAATTGCTATTACAGAAAACTATCTAAATATAGGTGGTGAGATGGTTTTGGGAAATTCATATATCAATGTAAATCAATGGAGTAAAATACTCTAATTTACAATGCAAATTGGAACAAATTTTCAAAGAAAGACAGCCTCTTGGATAGTTTGTAAGTCCCTTATGATGCAGTTTTTACTCCCAAAAGGGATTCAAATTGACCAATGTTGGTCCAGTGCGTTGACACATTTGGAGGTACCTGAAATGAGGAATATCCAATCTAGCTGTGGAAAGCAATTAATACCCGCGATAACTTCATTTCCCGTGCGAAAATACCATGTGACTATTGCAATGCAACTTCATGTCACGAGGACACAATTATCAATGCATTGCTGGATGAAAGGAGACTGGATAAAATTCAGTAAATTGGAATCAGGGATTTTTTCGGCATTATTAAACGACTGTCAAACTTAAATAGCAACGATTGTGAGGTGGAAATGAAGGGGAATATAAAGATAAGAATGGGTAAATGTTGGCCGGAATGGTAAAGTTTACTAAATCTGAGAATTTTATGGAAAGGCGATTACGGATGATGAACCATGGCCTTATTCAAATTATGCATTGCATGATAACATTCTTCAGTCTAACTAATGAGTTGTAGACCTCTGCACTTGATTCATGAGAGATTTGTATATAAATCTAGTATCATGTCATCTACGTTTCGAAACTCGATGAAAGCATGGATGTGCAAGTTTCATTACGTCTCTCTATAATTGGTCAATTTATGATGGTTTTTAACAGGGCCCATTTCAAAATTAAACAGCAATATTTCTTATAATCATATCAAAATGTAATCTTTAATTAGATTAATAATTCAAATCATAAGAAGCGTGAGGCTCATTCGAGCTAAACTGTTGGAGGATTACTACATATACCATGGAGTTCTGATGCTTAATAATCAGTAAATGTCTGTAACAAAGGAATATATACTTTAAGTTCATTGTTTTTGATTCATGTGATTTCAGAGAAGTATGGATTTATACCCAGTATTTGGTAATGATATGCATACCTAGAAACCTATTAAAACACCTAATAAAGTTTCCTTAATGAGATAGTTTTACGTAAATTCCTAAGGAACATATCACCCGCATGTTAGATATTTGGGAAATATATCAAGATAACCTGTATGCTCTTTTATTCGTACTATTTTGTGTATGAGCCTAATTTTCACAAATCATTTTCAATTCTCAGTATCGATTTTCTTTGCCTCCCTCGATTGGCGTATGTCAGGAGGATGGCAATTACGCTATTCTTCCTAATTAGCTCCATCTATTACAATTGAGTGACAATAAATGGAAATTGCAAACCCATCCTACCATAATTGTCCCGATAAGACTTTCATTATAATTGCAATTTAATCAATCGACTCGGACGTATCGAAGATTTTTTTGGAAATCCTTTGCTTTAGTTTCTATCTTCCATTCTGAAGCGAATCATTTTCGAGGAGTTTTGTAATATCAAGCTACTTCTAACAATGATTTAACATCTTTTGATTTACCGACCCACCATTCTTTACACCTCTCATAGATCAGCAACACAGTTTCGTACAAGAAAATCTCAAAGTCGCCATTCTGATATACCTACGTATATATTACTTTTTAAGAACACGAGTAAGTATTTCAACGTTCAGGAAAAAATGACTTGATGTATAGTATAGTTGAAGAAGTAAATGCCATACGTCTGGGCACGTACGCGGGTTGAGTGAAACGAAATCTCACGTATGAACCATACAAGGAATATTCTTTCTCTCATGAAATCTCAATGAGTGACGCATATGAGAGAATCGCGTGAAGCAAGAGAATCCCGCGGAGCACATAATATCGCGGTAGTACAGCGGAAGGGACGTGGGAATTTGAATTACGCAGTGACGGGACGCATATTTGTTTTCGCACATTCGCCGCAAACATCTTCGGCTTTATAGCGCATTCTGTGACCTCAGCTAAGCCCAGGATTACATGCTTGCGCGCCGCTATTCCTCTTCCCTCATTTCTCCCAATTTCTATTTCCCTCCCTTCTTTTCTCTCCCTAATATTTCTTTCACTTTCCATCTCCGTACGCCCTTAACGAGGATAATGGAACGCAAACACAGTTGAACCAACCTTAATTACGGAACCTCTCTGAAAATTCTCGCATTTGGCATAGAACGGCAATATTTTAGCCTCTCATCCAGGTCGTGTTTCAACCCCAGCTTTTACTCCGCATCCTTATCTTCTCCATATTTTACTATTTCGGAAATTTTATCTTTCGTCCTTAATCACGCTTATTTATAACTGGTAGAAGTGCACGTTAAAATTCACCTGAGGAAAATACGCAAAGGTTTTTCTCACCTGCAATGTAACTTGCCGTAAGTACTTATTCTTGGAAATGTAATCAAGAGACACAAATGGAATGAGAATGGAACTGTAAAATATTTGCAAGCCTCTCAACTGGCAAGCTACTTTACTTTTTTAAATCCGTCATTGCCTTCTACACTACTTATAACTTCGCTCACAGTAAAATCATCGTAGCTATTTATGGTAAGTTGCATTCATGATCAAAATTAGTCGAAAAATCAAAATATCAATAAAAAATAATAAAAAATCAGTGAAAAATTAATTAAAAATTATCACTAAAGATGAAAAATTAAAAGAGAATAGAGAAACAGCAATTACATAAATCTCAGCTAAGATAATCGTCGAAAAAAGTATTGACTATTCTAATACTATAATCAGCATTCTCTATCTGATGACAAGCGAACATTCTGTTGATACCTTCGTCGTAATATAGCATGATTTTATGGAATCGGTTGAAAGTTAAATTTTTCAACTAATTTGTGCTGCAAGATTATTAGGGCTACCAAAATTACGCAAAAATGACAACCCATTCGGCCGCTTGTTTCAGGTGTTAGCTCCGACCCATACGTTAGCCTTCCAATGTAATACGAAATTCGACAAATTTCCTCCCTGTACATGAAATCACTTATGTATTCTGATTTATTAAGAATTATGGAGATGTTTCACCAAATATCGCTTGCTTTGTTTCGATGTATTCTGAATGAAAGCATAACAGCGGCTTGGAGGCAAAAATCTCAAATAATTTTAAGGAAAAATACGAAATTATGTATAAAATAACAACTTTAATCAGATCACTCGTCAACGCAGTAATTATTTCCGAAGAAGAAAACCGAAAATTTCTAAGGTCTGCATTTCCTTTATTTAGACTTAATGCTGTCTCAGACAGAATGAACGTCAAAATCTCAATAAATAAACGGTAAAATTTAATGAGTACTGCGACACTAATTTCATCAGCTTAGCTTCCTAACCTTTAATGTTTTACCGGGGTATTCACTCTTCGTTCGCTCTGCAAAAATTTTTATCTGCGAGTAGAAGCTGGATCTAAAAGCGCAGAGTGCTGCAGTGTTGTTACGCAATGGAAGTTAAGCATCAGAATAATGTGATGACTCCCAATCTGAAAGCCTCGAGCTAGTTCTCCCATTTTCCAGAATCCCTCTCAAGTATTAATATCTATTTTTCCAAATTACTGAGCACACACCTTCCAACCGATGGAAATGAGTAGTTTAATCCATTTCATTTTCTCCCTGGAGGATATTAAACCGTTCAAATTACTGCAGAATTCCGTAGAGGTACCCTCCTGGAGGGCCCTGGGGTAAGTACCCTCGGTACGATCCAGCAGTTCCCTCATTCCTGAATTATTCTTCCCTTTCTCTTCAGAATCCTTTGTTTCTTTTGAGAGATGGTACATTTTAGCGTCTGTTGTTGCAAGATAAATGTACAAACAGAGCGGAGATAGGGTAGGCAAAGTGGGAGAGGGTGTAGGAGTTCGGGGAAATGGGTAGAGAGTGAGGCTGCGGATGTAGCAACGTGAAGGAAGCCGCAAAAGGTGAGATCGCTGCGTCTCGTCATTTCCGCTTTTTGGCCTTTCCAACGTTTCCGCGCCTACTTTCCCTCGGCACTCACGCAAGCACCATTATATATTCCCTCTCCTTACTTTGATACGCCTTATATAAACAAGGAGGCACTAATGCATGGGTGCGGAAACTTCGTGAGATGTTATGTACACCTGATGGTGGAACATCAACAGCAACGGCTTATATGCAGGATTGTCATGCGACATGATTTGACCGGAACTGTCCCAGTTTGTTTGTGATGTCCCGGTTAACTGTTCATTTCGCCCCAGATTTTGGGAAAATTATCCAGAGAAGAAAATCGCGGATTCTTCACTGAATGAAAAAGATTATTCAAGGAGACTGACAAACAAATCATACATAGTAATTATGCCATTTGAAAATCATGATTTTTTAACGTTAACAAAATTAAAATTGATAATTTTTAAGCACTTGAGATATTTTATTTTGAAGTTAGTTGTATCAATTCAGTTTTCACATTGCTACATTAAGTCAGTCAAGGTGTTTGAGATTACTTAAATGAAGCAGTATTTTACGCATTGAATTTCCATAGTTAGTTGTTTTTCTTTACGATAGTTATTTAAGTTCATCGTCCGATAAACTTTCAGAATAAAAAAACTCGATTCGTCCTAGAAAAACAAAATAGTTTACGCATTCTCTTGCTGTTTCTAGGATATAATTTTAGAGACTTTCTAGGAACAGTTTGAAACTTCCGATGTATTTAATTAAAGTGGGTTTTGTGGAGATATAGAAAGAGAAAGAACATCTTTATTTACCCTATGATTAATACGGTATTCTATTCGGTGGAGAATTGAATTGAGAAACTAAAATATTGCAAGAGACTTCGGCTCGAAGATCGATCTGTTCAGTTAAAAATTATAGCTGATTTTACATTTTAATAATACAACTATACTAGCATAGTATAGCTAGAATAAGGCTCGAGGTCAATGGACCGAGAGGGCTCGAACCAGCAGAACTAATGTTTGATATAACCAAGGAAATTCTTTAGATTTTTTATAAAATTATTCAATTTTCACGAAAATATTATTTGTAAAAATTATTTAATTTTTATTTAAAGCTTTCGCTGAAAACATACATTTTTTATTCCAAAACGTGTTTTCAAACCTAGAAACTTGCGTTAAATCCTCTGTTTTTCTAACTCTAAGATACGATTTATGTATTAAAGGCACCAGAATATGTAGAATAGGACTAATAAATAACCAAGGCTCCCGGGTAGACATGTGGGCAACGCGTTCAATTTTGGTGAAGGCGGTCCAGGGTGCAATTCTCGGTGGCAGTCTACGTGCGAAATGACCTAAGTTGTCGAAGCACTTTTAAAATCACTACAACTAATATGAATAATTGGAATCAGAAATAAGAAGTAGAAAGTAACGCGAATTGAGTCCCTATTTCCGATTTCAACCGTTTTACGCCGAAAATAGTTAAAAAATGCAAACAGATAATTCTCTCAAACGCTTGTACATTCATATTAACAGCTTTTATGGAACTGTCTCTCAATTTGCATTGATTTAAACGAAAGATAATTAAACAGCCTTACTCAAAAAAAATATACATTTAGCTGCAGAATCGTTTCCATTACGGTGACACCTGTTTACCGAGAGTAGCGAATTTTTTTCTTGTTTCCGCCGATCACAAATGTCCAACTCGAAAAATATCACGATCGTACCCCAGAAACAAAGCAAAGCATTTATTGTCGACCAGCTCATAACTCGATAGTTATTTATCTGTAAAAATTATTACGTCGAATCACCGTAGCTCTCGTTAAGTTCAATTGGTAGCGCGTTTGCCTTTGGGAAAAGTGGTCTTCGGATCTTTACCGATGAGGGTCCAACTTCACCGAGAAAGTTTTAAGGCAGAAAGGGTATCCTGTCGTAAAATTTGATACCTAATCAAATTCATCTTAATCACTGATCAAAATCATCGTAATCATCAGGTAAACTCAAAGTGAGGTTAATAATGGGAAAGAATTTATTTCTTGACGGTCAAGAAACAATAAATGTGAACGATGTTTTACGAACAGAACGAATTTGTTGTAATAGAAGTATTCAACGCAAGTAAAGAATATCATTTTAATAGTTCTTAGAATCATGTTATCAGTTGGTTCTCTTGCATCGTAATTCATCCATCTGCATCCATAAATAGCCGAAACATCGTAGGATCCAAGTGAGAAACAGACCTCAAGATGTACGATAATTGTACTTTATAACAAGAATTTAAGATGCGGAAACCAGTATGCAATTTCCTACGAAGATTAAGGAAATTTTAAAGGGCTACGAGCAATAATTAATTTATATCTAGGATTATTAAAAAAAATACAACGTTTTATTTACTAAGTGTTTGATACAGTAGATTATAATCGATTACTTCTATTTCCCTTTAATGTAACCTATACATTCATTCAATAAAATCCTGATCGATGAAAAATATTGAGTGACTGAATCTGGGCTCAAACTTACGTCATAATTTCAACTGCAAAAAATAATTTGAAGAATTGCGATGCAACTTTCAGATTCGCGTCCATGGAAGGTCAAAATATTTTACCATTAACACTGTTCTTATTAGAGAGCATGAGCAAAATTATTTCAGGAAGATGTTAATGGATAATGTAGAAAATTATCCGTTTATCTTTGAAAAATGTCGGAATACGATGCCGGAGAACACAACTAAAGAAGTAATGGACCCCCCTGTATTACGGAAATACCTGTCTTATCTGCACGAAGAAAGAATGCTGAGATAGTTGGGGTCGAACATTTTATTTTACTCTCTCTTAATGTGGAAAAAGCACGCGAGTTATTTCAAATCTTTTCCAAGCGGCGATTTCTTTTATTTTCCACAAAGGAATGTAGTCTAGAAATGGAAAAAGAATCTGGACATAATCTGTCCCTCTTTGGCATTTTTCATAACCAAGTGCCTCAATTATATCTCATTTTTGTGGAAAGGAAGTAGCATCGCGCGTGGAATATTCAGAATTAATTTTTCGCGAGAGACGCGGAGCTTTCTATTCAAAGAGACAGTGTATTACGAGGGAATTAAAAAAATGTATTTTGACAATGAGATGTAGGCCTGTCTGCAGATCCGATCCTTCTTCGCATTTTTCAGCCCCAAAGCGTTTTTATTCCTAATTCTCTGTTTCAAATCCTTCTCAGTTTGTCCCTGGGTTTCCCTCTTTGTCCTTGTGGCTCAATTCCTCTCGATGTAATCAGCTTAGACGTTGGACGCCTTAAGTTTACTCTTTCGATTAACTCTTTCGGAACACCAGCGGGACAATCACGGATGAGATAAAATTACGTTTTTCTTCTTTTTAGCTTTTAGCTCAATCCAAAACCATCTTAAACTGGTGGTACCACAGTCTTGCACTCAAAGAGACCTCGATTTCCCGAATCTGCAAGATAGTCAAGCCTCAACTTGCAATTACCGAACTGTGCAATTAAAGCCTCTCTTTGTTTGATTTCATTCCAATTAAAAATAAAATCTGTTGGAATAGAAAAGTGGACATGATTAATGCAAAGCAACATGTTTGACGATTTAGATTTAGCAAACGCTGTGGCAGCAATTAATACCGATGCACTTGTGTATAAATGTGTTTCTTGAATTATGCATGTATATATAATTAAATGTGGATGTATATTAATCGAATGTTGATATTATTAATCACTGTTTTACAATTACAAGTTGTTTGTTTATTGGCATTCGATGTTTCTATTACGTGCACTTTTGCTCTTTTAATGTTCTTTCGCATATTTTAGCTATATCGATAGGTTTGCGCAGGTTTTTCACGCTCTCTTTCCTAGTGGGTGTTTTCGTACAGTGGATGATTTTTTCCTAGGGATCTCCGAGGTTTTTTTATTCCCACACTTCTTTTAATTCTTCTTTTCTCTTTAATTAATAACTGTATAAAATATGACGATAAAATTTAGATAGTTTAGATAGAAGAGGAGACTTTTAGTCTCCATCCCGCCAAAATAAATATTATTATTAATATTTCATGTCTTCTACACTAGCTTGGAATATTAACTGGTGGCTTACTTGCAGTTTCCATGAGTGGGATTTGGGTGAATGACTATACGCAAAGATTTTAATATCGTGAAGTAAGCAGGACGAAATTTCGTCGCACCATCTCGCCCATTACGAGCAGTAAAACTATCAAATAGCATGAGTACATGGTGCCAAGCCTAGCTTCTTATTTTCGACTGGTAGTGTGTCGGAACGTCGGTATTTGAATCGATATTTTGTATGTTCGCCGCATAAAACGCTAGTGATTTGTAGCGCGTGTTAACAGGGGTAACAATTCATAAGGAAATCTGGGAACGGCTCAGCTTTCAGTGAAATCGATTGAGGAATAAAAGAATGGCAACACCGACGCATTCGACCGTTCACGTGTTTTACGACACGCGATAGACGGCGAACAGAAAGCGGCGGACGACAAGGGCCGATTGAGCCGCAGGGTGAGTGATTGGGGGGGTGAAGGATAACCGGAAGTGAATTTCGTATTCATGGGTACGTGTGATTTACACTCCACTGATTGTCGAAAATAGGGAACTGCGAGGGGGAAATTTATTCCTGGGAATCGGATCTTGCCTGTCAAAAGAAGAGAATAAATAACGCTTGTTATCAGAATTTTATTAATACGAATATTCGATAGATTAATAGCCGGGTATTGGCGCTCGGATCGCTAACGCACTCGATCGGGAGACAATGACAAAACACTGGCGATTTTTCCGTTCCAAGAGACTCGCATTATTTCAAACAGCGTTCCGGACGAACTAATCCCCGAAAACAAATGAAAATATGTTTCCTTGGCTGTTCGGAATTGAGGTTGTACCATAATTCCACAAATTTACAACTTTTATCGCTGAAGTTCACTTTTTTCGGATTTTTCATTGTGCGCATTGTGTATCGGCCGATTTCGCGCATCGGCTTCCTATCATGCATAAACCCCGTCGACAGAACGGAAAAAATACATCCTTTACTGCTGATAACAATTTATGAGGTTGTGTGAAAATGTAGCAGGAGATATAAATACTCATTGTTTCCATATATGTCTAAAGTACTATTTTTAGAGAATAGAAGATACTTATGTAATTGAAATATCTTACATAATTATTTCAAAAATAAATGTCACAGTGTAATACATAAAACCAAGCAAAGACAATAGAGTTGCATTCACCTTTACAATTTAAATAACATGGAATTAGTAGTAAAATTATATTCTAACAATAAGTACTATTGGTGGCCGATGAAGCGGTTTAGCGGCAAAACATATTCACAGATACTGTTACTTAGTGTTAATAAACACGTTTCCGTATATGTATCTTTTTATCATTTACGTTATTTATTAATTCTACTTATTGAAGCAAATAAGTTAATTTTGAGTTATCAGACTAGACAAAGCATTTTTTAACATCAAGTCATAATATTTGCGGAATTATGCACCTTTTTATTAGAAGAACATAAATGTTGGATCTCTTTAACCTCACAATCAAATACTTTATTTTAAGTAAAATGTCGTAGAATAATTTATTTTCGTATTCCGTGTCCCAAAAAGAATTCATTATCTAATACGGTCAAATTTCACTCTAGAATGTAATATTTGGACAGAAATCGATTTGAAACTTTCATTGCAGCATCAAAGACTCAGAGAAAGTGAGTGCTCGTTGTAGCAGATAGAAGATGGAATCATGAAAGAAATGATGGAATCATGAGATGAAATCCAGTTCCTAATAACTATTGTTCTGCATCTAAATCACCGTGACACACCGTGTCGTGACAAAAACTTGTTTTGTAGGATAAATAAAGAAAGATATTAAAAATCAAAGAAATATCAAATGATTATATTCCGACTTTTCTGCTCTGGGGTTTCGCTACACCGAGCCAGAAGTTGTGCAAACATCGCTAACTCTGGGTTAAGAAATGGAGACCAAGTAGCAATCTTTAAGTTCCTAGGGAATTCAGGAGATGCCCTTTTCATCTACTGGCAGTAAGATTTTTATCGTCATCCTCCAATAAAGGTCTTCAGGAAATCCCATAAATGATGCTCCGAACAGCAAATAGACGACGGCTCCCCGCAATGCTTTCAAACATCCCATATTTTCGCAGGGTTCCCCCACCTCCACTCACCTGCCTTGTCTCGCCTGGAATTTTTCATAACGTCCGTGCAGCGCCCAATTCTCTTTCCGCCCCACTCCTTTCCCAATTCATTTTGCTCTACTCTGCCATAAAACATAGGAAAGTAACCCTTATGAGATATTCAGGCTGTCCGCATGTGCCTCCCATGACAATTTGAGCCTCGTCGCTCCAGAAACGTGATGGAAGGTTAAATATGCCAAGGGACAGCAATGAGTCGCAGTTCATGAGTTGAAAGTAGGTCCTCTCTTTACTTGGCCTTTTTCGTCATACTTATATCTGCGCACGGTAAGGAATCGAGCATCATGATCATTAGGTAATTAGGTTCTCATCTCCCTGACTTTGAGAATGTTTATTTCGTTAATTTTTACAATAACTTATTAGAAAGATAAACATCTATATTATATTTTGGTTGTTCTCGTGGTGGAGAAAAAGAAAAAAACTCAAATATGATTTGCAAGAATCATACTGATTAAAAATTTTTAAAACAATTTTAGCAATGTTACTATAAGTACTTCGACAGCTAAGGTCATTTCGCACACGTGGGCCCCACTGAAACCAAGGACTACTTTCATCAAAGGTGATCGTAGCCACCAAGGGTACTTAAGGGATAATAAGGGTTGCTATCTGGGAATCCCTTTAGCACAATTTTATTTCAAAATTTCACAAGAGGATATTCGAAAAGTTAGGAAATTAATTTCGAATACAAAATGCTGCCATAAATTTTGCAGTAGAAAGAGAAAGGATAAAAAGGGCATTACCTCACTAAGATTAAACTCCTGCAGTAAGGAGATGGTAGAATAGCGTCCTTTTATTCGTCATGTCTTGCTAAAGTTTCTGATCTAATATGGAAGGGCTTCCACGAAAAGAGTTCCAAAAAATATTCGTTCGAGGAGTTGGGGG
Organism: Ladona fulva; assembly: GCA_000376725.2. Taxonomy (NCBI): domain Eukaryota; kingdom Metazoa; phylum Arthropoda; class Insecta; order Odonata; family Libellulidae; genus Ladona; species Ladona fulva. The sequence continues at coordinate 463,355 of KZ308430.1, read as the reverse complement.
AGTTAGGTTTTGAACCCACGCTGATGATTTACTCAAGTGGTCCGGTGATCCTGCTATGAAAATATATTAATTCGTTTTAATATTTCGCTATTTGCCTGTGAGTATATGATCATTTGAATTTATATAAATACGCAAGGAATATTACCAATGAAAATACAAACAACGTCTTCTGTTTGGTCAAAATTGGGACTTTAAAGTCTCCTCTTCCATTGAGCCCTTCGCCAATGTTGACTGAATGCAAGTGGATTAGTTGGTGGATAGCCCGGTAGAGTGAGGTACGGTCGGGCCTTTACGACTATCGCTAAGGTTGCCCTGAAGACTTTCCAGAAACACTGAGTAAAGATGTAAACAATAAGGGGTGGAAAGTAAGAATCAAATATTGATATGCGTATACCTTATTGAATTACTTTTAAAATGAAAATGGTCCATTTTAGGGAAAACACCTTTAACGAATTAGCTTGTATTTGTAGCTAGGAGATAGTGGTATTGTACTATTGGATTGATATAGCTATGATGTATTTGTATTGTAACAAGGAAAATTATGTATTGGGTTAGTTTAATGTGAGGATAGATGATAGATTTTCTGTAATAGCAGAAACTACTGCATCATTGTAATTGTATACGTTATTGTGTGAATAGTTCCCAAGGAAAAACAGACATGAAAAAAGTCTGACAGAACCAAGACTCGGACCTGAATTCTTCCGCTTTCCGATCAGACGCTTCATCCAAGTAAGCTAATGCTTTTGCCAGAAAACATTTCAGGTTCGAGTCCAGCTCCTGTCGGACTTTTTTCATGTCCGATTTTCCTTGGGATTTTTCCTATGTACGCGCCCTGCTAAGCTACGTTCACTCTTTTCCTTGTGTGTGAATAGTACTAAAATAGTGATAAGCTACAACCGGACTAATAATGTCTATCTGGTACGAATATACTATTAATGATAATAATGGCTCAAGTGGTATAGTACACTAACACAACTACATAGATGATACCTTAGAGCCTTCGTGCAAGCAGTCGCAGATTATCGGTGAGATTCTCGATGTTTCTTTAGCTAGAGCAGCATATCAGAGCTTATGTTGAGCGTCGTGAATTGGGAAGAGGGTATGTAATCGTGAAAAGACAATGTAAGAAAATTTCTACGTTGATACTAAAAGTTTACATGTATTGTAGAAGTAATTTCAATAGTAATAAAGCCCGAATTGATCTGGGTGAAGTATAACTATTCCTACATCGTATTTACATTATTTAAGGAGCGTAAACTCTTTAGTCATATGGAAGAAAACATGAATTCTCTGTCTTTTTCTAAATATTTCTACCTACCTTATTGTATGGGAAAAATTAATCGTGAAAATATTTCAGTGGACATTAAACATTTATGTTGTACGTGATTTTTATTTTTTGACTTTAAAAAAGGAGTTATTGGAAAAAATGTCAGCATCTTTTATTATAGACAACGATCTGAGAGCTTGAAATTTAAGTAAATAAAATATGATGCTATACGGAGGTACGCGGAGTTGGGCGAATAACTCATAAATATTACGGGCACAAAGAAGGTTTAACTTACTTTCCGACGTAAAATAAGCATTGCCCCAGGTTCGGTTATTAATTTTGAAAACCGGTCGTAAATTTTCATACGTAAAAATTTATGGGGATATCAAGTTCCCATAAGAAGTCCCGGAAGTACTGTCGCATTTACTCCAAGTGGCATCTTCTGTTATAAGGGCATTGTATCTACAGCTATCGCACTTGGATGAAATAAATATGGAACAGGAAAACGTTATGGGCATTCTGAAATGTATTGTCAACGTTAAATTATTCATACTGTATCATTTGGATTACATCTACCGTGAGTCATTTTTCAATACAGAGCACTTTGAAGAAGTTACGTACAAGCATGAGTCAATTTTTATCTTAATTGGCAGTTAAGGTTAGCGGATTCTTCATTCGTGACTCGATAGTGACAGTTTTACCCGCAACGAAGACGTTTCTATTCTATCTAACGAAAATAGATTGGTTGATGCTTTCTGGCGATATTTGGTGGAACTTCTCCATAATAAATAGGAAAAAGAAACAATCTGTCTACGTCCACAAACTTTTTTATTTAAAAAGACACGACCGGTTTCGAGTTTAACTCATCTTCAGGTGTTCACCTGAAGGTTTAACAGATAGACAGATTGTTTCTTTTTCCTATTTATTATGAAAATAGATTGATTGCCGATTTCTGTCTACTTTAGCTGAATCAAATGATTTTAACTGTAATTAACTCTGAGTTTATTCAAACAATTGCTGCCTTGACTGGACAATTTTCTTCACGGTTACCATTCTACCTATAGTGATAGAATATTAAAGAATACATATATGGTTTAAAGCTGCATTTCCTAGGATTACAAAATTAGGATGTATCTCAGATAACCCGAACGAGTCCTAATCATAAGATATCGTCTCTACTCTAATTACTGTGATAACGAGTCCTCTTCTAAATCCATGTTGATTAAGTAAATTGATTGGGGTTGTATACATTTTGAGAGTAATGTCGGTACACCGTAGCTTCTCACACCTGATTTTAATATCAATATCAGTCTAATTCTTCCAAATAAAACTCCTAAATTGTACAGAATTTAAAATATTCTCCGCTGATATTTTGGAAAAGAATGGCATTATGTTAAAATATAGATAATATATATTTATAACTATTTATGGATTTATTGTTTTAAAAGTGTAGGTAATATATTAAAATGTCCTACATTTTAACTCTTTCTCGGTGCGATACTTGAAATACTTTACTTTACTTAAATACTTGAAAAGATACTTGATATTTTCAGCATAATTGTAAATGATAAAATAATAGTTTTTATTTTTGTAAAGGAAGCATATTTATATTCACATATATTAGGTCTAATATTTCTGGACGTATGCAAATGACATATATTTTGAGCCAAAACACCCTCGTCCTTGCAAGGAAAAACCGGTGGTCTGAGACTCGAACCAGAGACCTCAGTGTTATAAGGTTAACATAATAACTATTCTTTCTCTGAGGCGTAAAAAGTAACAGTCTATTTAGTTTCAGACTGAACTATTCTTAGCTATGGTGAGCTTACTCTTGATCCTTCTATATATTTCTTACTGTTTAAGTAATTCACTTGAATTCATAATTTGATTGAAGAGAGAGAACAACTTTTTCTCCTGCAGAAGTCCTAGCATGAGGGTAAAGCCTACTTTTATTTACTGCAACACACAAATGTTAAGGAGACTGCGGAAATATACAGGTAGTTAAGAACGCAAATCGTCACCTAACCTTCTTTCATGTATTCAAAATATTATGGAATTTCCCCTCGATTTATCTCCTGTCATAGCTAAAAGAGAGCCGTTTAAATGCACGGAGAAGAGGAAATGGGCGCATTAGCCGCGGACAGGACTCCTTTCTTTCCCCTTTCGAAATCCTCATTTCCCGACTTGTCTTACACACGAGCGCGGGCATCAATTCCCTTGCCCTCCAGCATCCTCTTTTCCGATATTTTTTCCATTTTTACGCTCTTCCCGTGCTTTATGCTTTGTTTATTCACCCGCGGAAGGAGGGCCCGTGGTTTGTGTGCTCCTCCTCTATCGCACCTCAGATATTTATTGCGGGAACAGGGGATGATTACGATGGAGAATAACCTCTGTCCCTTCATTCGGGAATAATAGATGAGTGTGTGGAAAAGGGGATAAAATGGCTGGGACACTCTGATAGAGTCATCTTATTCTATTCGGCAAATAAACCTTTCGCCTCACCTCAATCGCCGTATTCCTACTTGACTTCTCTCTCTTCGTCGTTCGCCTTCAAGACAAAGTAAGGGAAACGCCCTTTGTCATCCCGCAGATTATCGCAGTTTCTCCGATTTGAAGAGAAAAATAAGGGGTGGAAATGGCGCTCTTCCGCCGGGGGGAAATCTTCCAAAGTTCGTTTCAAATCGAATGATTAGTTTTCGTTTTTCTCCGTGTTTATTCAAAACCGATGTTGAATTTACAGGGATGATGATGCCACGGTCTGGATTAGTTTTCGGGTTATAGAGTGAATGAGGAAATGTGTATCACGAAGACTATCGTTGTCATTTGTGGAAGCACATTCAACAGTAGACTCTGCTACAATACATTTTGTCAATACAATAATGTAAACTTAAAAATTTTACGGAGAAGGCCGTCACTATGGGGGATCTTGGCATCACGAGGATTTTTTTTAAATAAAACAAGTTTTGAGCAACAAAGAAAAATTTCTCCTACTAATTCACAGTAAAATTCTAATATAATACAAATATAATAATACTAATAAAATATAATACTATTCCACACTATATTGTGGATTAATAAAAGTTGGTTTATCTTCGTTGCTCAAAACTGAGTTTTATTCAACAAATCCTCGGAATTTAACTTTTAGTTACCCGCTCGGAGTGACTGGTTCGCATGAGCATTGTCCATTCCCGCTGAAAGCCAAATTTCCTCTAAAAGCGTTCTCGAGAAGAACAAGGTCTTGCCATATTAATTAGTTATGATACGAGAAACCCATATTTAATATCCCTATCTGTATAATTATCAACCGAATCATTAAGTAATGGGAGAGGAAGTATACGTGAGAAAGTAATATTAAAACTTACATTGAATTCGTTAGGAAAAGTAATCTTTTGAGTAATTAAAATCCCTGGCTATAGATGTGAATTCAAGTGGAATTATTAGTGACAATAAACTACGTTATCCAGATGCCCTAACTACGTATTTCCGTCGTAATCGACTTGGCTGTCGCCAACGGCTCGTGCACCAGCACGCGTCCACGCGCATTTGATCACGTACCTGCAGCCTAGGAAACAGAGCTGGAAAGTGGACAATTCGAAAATTTACGGCCCGCACTTAGTTACGTCACCTTGATCCAGCTAAACCAGAAATAGCTACTTTATACCTCCGTACAGCATCACGTAAGAGCCGATAGGGTTGAAAATAGAGCAACGGCTGAATACAAATGATTTTCGCAGTCATTGGAGAATTACCGCTGTGTCGTCCATGGGTGGATTAATCCTGCAGCTGCTCCACGTTGGCAGCAGGAGGGCATAACAGTGTCCCATTGTTGGACAAACAAAGGAGCAGAGGCGATCGATCAAGCGCACTATAGTGTGCGTCGCCTTGGTCAGAGTTAGTTCCGCGACCTTGGCCCACCATCAATCACAGGGTTTCATTCGAAAGGGCCACTTGAGGAATTGCAATAACTGGCGCTCTTTCGGAAAGGCATTTTGAGCCCGAAACAATTTTAAGTTAGTTAGGTATATCGCCGCAAAGAAATGCAATCAATCGCGCATACATAAGGCAGACATTTTCATAAGAAAATGAAGCACCATCTCTCCTGTTGACTTGAGAAATAGAATCAAAATCTGTCTGTCTCACTGAGTACCCTGCAAGCCGCATTTCGGCCTGTGGCAGGGAGTGCACGCACTATACATCTATTTCCTTAATCGACCACTTTCGCATATCGTTCGCCGAAAAAATGTGTTCTCTAATCGATTCGTTCTAGCATTAATTCTCCTTCTCTCTCTTATACTATCACAACGGCCTACGTAACATGGTGGACGCATTACATCGGATACATAATTTCTGAACATGCTTTCTCTGAATTTATCTATTAGTTTAATCCTTTGTTAAAATATTCTAACTTCTAAATATTCCCATCATGTGTCCCTGAGAATCTGAGTAACATTGTAGCAATTTAAATAATAACGTATTATAAACTCAGAGTTGTACATCAATGCGAATAGAATGCAATCATAAACCGAAGGGTTGAGGAGGAAATTCTCCAGAGATGGATTGATTAGATGAAGGTTAAAACTGCAAAGGAAATTATCGAAGCGCTAAACACAAAGAACACACACCGTTTACTGTTTCACAAATTTAATTCACAGAAGTAAACGAAGGTTTGGATGATGCTGCCTAATGAAGGGGTTGTAACCTGGTAACCAGTCGGGTTTTATTTGTGAGATGAGTTTGTGGACTATAGCACGTTCTTTTTCCTTCATTGTGTTTAATGCTTTGATAAATTCCACCACCTATGAGTTGAAATCGCCTTTCAAAACATCCAATCGCTGACAATGAAAAGCATGAACAGTGGATTTATAACATTAAATCTGCTTATGTGCAATATAGGCATTGTATAGAAAGTGGTATAGTAGTAGTATTGTTAAAAGTGCTTCAACAGCTAAGGTCACTTCGCACGTGAGCCCCCACCGGGAATCGAACCCGGGACCGCTTTCACCAAATTCGAACGCGTTGCCCACTTGGCCATCTGGAAGCCCGATAGAAAGTGGTATTGGCTAGGAAAATCAATTCAGTTACCAAAATATAGAGCTAAAGATCACTTTCAACAGATAATTATGCTGCTGAAATATTCCATACATACCTAAATAGCCTGCATGCCGCCTTTTCGCAGGGGGTGTAAACACCAAGCGTTCGAGTTCCCTCTTTAGCTTATTGTCATCGCGTAACGTTGTCGGAAAAAATGAGCCCCTAAAACGACTTGTCCTCGCACCTATTTCTTTTATTTGACGCTCATTTTCGGATCGGCCAAAGTGGTAGGGTGGTCGCATAATACCAATTATATCTTCCGCAAATATACTTTTTCTGAATTGATCAACAAATCGTGGCTTATCTTCTAATCTCCTTTCTTCCAAGGATTCCCAACCTGTGTCTGAGAGCATTTTCGTAGCGCTTGCTTTTCTATAGTAGCACTTTTCAACAAATCGAATCGCCTTGCGCTGCATTTTCTCGAGTTCGTGAGCATTCGTTTCATCCACTGGATCCCATCTACTCGCCGTATATTCAAGATGGGGCCTGACAAAGGTGAAATAACATCGCTCTCTAACCTTTTGTACCTGCAATGCGCTTTATAAAACAGAGCTTTTTATTTGCTTTACCGCAGATTTTTCGATTATTTGTTCTCCAGTTTAAATTATTTGTAAGAGTGATTCTGAGACATTTGACTGACTCGACTGTATTTATATTCGTTCCATTAATTTTGTATGGGTTGTTCTGACGTTATTGTTTCCTTTCAAAGAAATCTACTACAGAAATAACTGTACTAGAGAAAAACTAGAGCATACTCACGTTATACTCTAGTTGCCATTTTTGCNCCATGTCACGTGACCACGCGTCAGTGAGATAGTAGTAGTGGGATCTGCAGTATGGGCCGACGTGGTCTTGTCCGCCTTGAAAAGTGTTTTGTCATTGCACTTTAGCTGTAGTAGTTGAGCTAAGTATAAAAATCATGTGATATGAATTCAGTAGCTGGTTCCATTCAATTTTTTACAGTCACACGCGGTCAGTCTTAACCCGGGCACTTCCTGCTGAGAGGGTATGGTCACTAAGGTCGAGCGAAGGGTCCGAATTTCGAGACGAACCCTTCCAAAATCTACCTGGAATTTTATAACGGTAAAAACCCCGCCTGGCTACCATTAACCCATTTGACTGACTCGACTGTATTTATATTCGTTCCATTAATTTTGTATGGGTTGTTCTGACGTTATTGTTTCCTTTCAAAGAAATTAACTACAGAGCATTTATTTACATTAAGATCTAGTTGCCACATTCGCTCCACATTTGAATGTGAACTAAATCATTTGATAGTGAAATGCTATATTCGTCGCTTGATATTTCTCTATATATTATCGACTATTCCGCAAATGCCCTCACATTGCTATCAATCTCGTTGCTTTGATTTGAGGAAAAGAGGTCCGTAGGTCACTCATTGATGTTCAAAGATACACAGTCTATCAAAACCATCTTATCCCTGAAAAACATTTTTCGCATTTTGAATCATAAATCTCAAAAAAAAATTCCGGCACAGAACGTTTCAAATAAAGGAAAATAATTTCAATTCCAAAATAAAATGTTTTGCTAAGTTTAAAGAACTTAATTCTATAAGGCCTATGTTTAATAATTTTAATATCTGACAGCTTCAGATCACCTTTAACGGGTCGGGTGATGTTTCCATAGATAACAACTCCTCCCGTTTCTTATTTACTACATTCTTATATTACCGCCACCTTATTAAAGAATTTACATGTTGCATTATCTAAATCTATACTTTAAGCTATTCTTGATATTTGTTCTAATGCCAGTTTCAAATTTTGATAATTCAAATCATTTGGACTTGGATTTCTTCTATTAACGTTCCAACTCATCTTTCTTAAAAACCTTATCTATTCATATGCACATACTGGCATGCCATTATTACATTGATCTTCCCCCTATGGGGAATTTTCAATTAAAATGATTGAGAGATACAAATATTACTATTCTAAGGGATAGGTTCTTTTCATAAAGCATTAGCTACCGCTTCAAAGTCCCGTAAATGCAATAGAGAAATAAATCGCTTGAATTTATCTGCCATTTTTCCCTAAGGGAAATTTACGATCGTTCAATGCCACCTATTCTTCATAAAAGAATATCCAATCTATTCATAGAAGTACCTAGTTTAATTTTTTCCGCGACCTTCGTTAGATTTTCCGACTTTGAGTTCAAAAAGACCATTTATTACCACCGAAAACATATTCCATTCATGTAGGATTTAGTTTTATTGGCTTCAATTCTGAGGAAATAATGGATGCGATGATTGTTTCAAGGATTCCATTCTCTAAAGATGCAATTGATATTCATATTCATTCTGTTAATAATTCTTTCAATAGACTAAAAAACATTTTAAATTATTCATAAAAAAAGAATTCTCATGACATTCGGATTGGTTAAAAATGAAATTCGTTTGTTGTGATTTTAAAGCACACGGCAGTAGTGAGTAACAATCGTATGAAGAAGAATGTGTAAATATTAGCCAATCGAAAAAATGAAAGCCTTTACGCCTTCTTCTACAGTCGTGTCAATATTGTTCATATAATATTGCATTTTGTCTCAAATTTTTAAACTGTTACTAGGTCATTTACATTATTAATTTCTCAAAGGTTCCTCAGTCTTTCTTTGTGAAATATCTTAAAAACTATACACCATTTACATGTTTATGATGAAGATCATGAAACCATGACATTATATAAAAGATTTTCGAAAAGGACAAATTTCGATGTCTGTCCTAAGTATTAATCTAACATTATAGCACCACACGTGAATTGCTACACTTTCATTCACGCTGTGATAGTATATGAAAATAAAATAAGGCTAAAAGAGTGGAAAATTTTATAAAACATTTCCATCCCTAAACAAGTTCCAATCGCACGTTATGTTATAAAACTAACAGTACCGTTAAATGAAATAACTCAGCGAAATACTCAACAAAAAGTTGTCATCATGCAATTTATATTAATGTACTAATGGAATATCTAATATAATAAGAACTTAAGTGAACCTTTGAAAGTGTTCATATCTGGGTCCCATAGAGTTTAATCGACAATGCAGTCATCTGAGCGTATGGATATTCCGCAAACCATTTCGGGAGTTAAAGTGGGGGAAGAATTTTTAATTCGGATGGAGTACTATTAGGAAAAGTCGAAAGGGAAGCTGGAACTCAGTGCCACGGAAAAACCTTCCCAGAAATAATTGATAAGAACATTAACGTGGGCGTTTCCACTGCGCAATATTCATTAATTTGTAATCCCTCGAAAACGAAGGCGAATCGCTTTCCGTCGCAGTCTGCGTATACTTTAAGGAAATGGGCTATGTTATGCATCTCTAATTCATCTACGCCCTCCTCCAAAATACTGAGAGCATTTCTTTGGTTCTCTCCTTCCACTCTGCTCCATCTGGAAACCAATCTCTTAATTCGGGGGATAATAACCTCTTCCCCTCTCTCGATACTCCATCTCAGACGACCGACGAATGGCAACACCCATATCAGCTTCTGCAGTGCTAATCTCCCCTCCAACGCCCCTCTTTCCAGCCTAATTCCCAATATCATTGCCCTCAAGGAAATCCGGCACAGAGGTCGGCTGGGATGCGTCGGCAGTCAAATATATTTCGACGTTAGTAAAAGCGGCGTAAATATCCGCTGAATTTCAATGGGGACTCAAGGAAGGGGTCGCAGTACTTAGGACATGCAGCCTTTCGCTGGATCACGTCCGGACCTGGAGAGAGATTTCCATCTCGGCTCCCAGAGCGGGGTAAATGACATTCCACCCCGTGTCTCAACTGATGGTTTGCAGAATAGAGATGGAAGCCTATCCTCAATTCCGAAATACATATCTGGTTCGCTCAATCTTGCCTTGGAAGTGACGCGAAGTTTTAATGCTTTCTTCTCTGAGGTTTTTGGCTCAGTCATTGATTTCAGCCGTAGATTTTAGAAAAGTACTTATACTTCAGTTGCAGTAAAGTCTTAACTGTCCGAGTTAATGTGAACCGGTGAAACCTGAGATAATCAAAGAATACACAAAGGTCATCTTGCATACGTAAATTATGAGACAAATACGCTGTTTTTATGCCTTGCCGTAGTAAGAAATGTAGGTATTTACAGAAAAGTCAAATGGAAGTTTTCCCTGTCTTTCTCATTCCCTATCTCTCCAACTCTCTCTGAATATGAATGAAAGTCCTACTAGGATAAACAAAGAAAGGTAACGGGTATTTTTGCCTAAATCCTAGAGGAAATATTAGTGGAAAAATATATTTAGATTTAGAAGTTGCTGGATAAATATATCTTTAACAATTTCCATAAAAATGGAATGTTAATAAAAACAAACATTTATTAGTGCACTTATAAAATTGGAAAAGGTTGTGCACATTAAGTGTACTTTAGAATTCGCATTACACTAGAAAATGATTTTGATTCAAGGTATTCTATTTTATTCAACTGAAAGAGCTCATCTCACTACAAAGGATGCATAAATGAACTGATATGCATTTCCATGGCATACAGTCAACTTATTTCCATCACGTCAAATGATATTTAAAAAACTTGCGGTAGTGAAAGCTCGCTCTTCAAACATTAGCTTTGATGTGTTTTTGCATCAAAACGTATTCAGATTCTTCCTTTTACTCCACGTAAAGAATAACACGCGATTGACTTTAAAGTTAAATACGTTAAAAAGTTTATCATATAAAATTTACGTAGCTGTGATAGCTAACATGGCTAATTCTGAATAAACAAAGGAAGCATCGCTCGTTCATTTTAATTTGAAAATTTCGGTCTACAAATGTGGGAGCTTTTCAACGACATTTACAAAATACAATTAATTAGTTCCATGTCGTCGAAATACAACATTTGGGAGATGTGGACTTCAAAGGGAGAGGAATCGTCCACTCAATTGTGTGTCATTTAGTCAAATAAGGCAAACGAGTGAACTGAAGATTCGAAATAGATCATAAAACTTTTGGATTATAAATATTTGCTCTATACACGCTAATAAACTATCAACTGTTTCATCGTAAATGAGTTCATTTAACAGTTAAGGAAGATGTGTTACACCTATAAAGTTTGCCAATAATCAGTTGAATCAATTGGAGAGACAGATGAGAAAAGAGTCTAACAGGACATTTTTTCAAGTTCGTTTATCCTCGGAAATATTCCTTGCTTGACTTTTAGTGCAATACCATATTTATCCCTTTCCTAGCAATTTAATGATATTAATATTTTGCTGAAAGGTAGCTTTCCGACACGAGCTACGTGAAATTTCAATTAAATAATTTTCCTCATGCGCTATTTTTAAAAACTTCAGGTGATCAATACCGTTAAAAAATGATTCACTCTAATTAACGTTCCACTTGACACCGATTAAATTGTTGTACTCGCGATTTTTTATTTTACCCAATTTTCGCAGGCATACAACCATAAATTGGCATTACAATGTTAGATATTTTAAATAACTATTTAACTCAATACATATTATTCAAGCAATTAATATAACACCTACTACTAAAGTGTTTTGCAAGCCGTCTTTCGGCGTATGGCAGGGGGCACATAACATCATAAAAAATTAACCTGTATCTCCCTTACTCGATAGCTTCAAAAAACACATACAAATAGACGGACATAACCTGGCAATAGTATGTAGACTGCCTACTTTTAATATTAGCAAGAAAGTATAAATACTTTCAAAAATGTATGTACATCTACAGCTACATAAGTACCCTGCAAGCCGCCTTCCGGCGTGTGGCAGGGGGTGTAAACACCAAGAGAAGAATTACTTCTTTAATTTATTATTATCGCGTATCTTTCGCGGAAAAAAGAGTCCCTAAAACGACTTGTTTTATACATAATGTATATACACATCTGTGTACTACATAAAATGCGCGGTCCAGAATTTTTAGGTGAAGTAAAAGATATTGTAGTTACGGTAAGAAAGAGCGTGATCTCCGAGAGGCATCGACGTAGGTTTACAGGAAATTAATCCCAAAAACAGATCGTTACTTCTGGTCGTTCTCTCTGCATAACATCAGAGAAGCTAATAGGGTAGATTAGGAAAGATGTTAATACACCCCCTGCCATAACGCCACTGGCGGTTTTCGGGTTACAATATAAGCCTTAAATACAATTAGCCATTTCTACTTTCTAATTATCATTAACTTCATCCTTTTATAATCTCATATGCAGGAGATACTAAGTGCAAATGTAAAATTGTTTAATTAACAGTTAGTTGTTTTATGATAGCTTATGATAAATGACTTTCTCGTGAAATTAAATTACTCTGCGTGTTGGGACATTTGGCACATGTGTGCCCTTAAATGAAAATATCTAAACTCGACCATGTCACGTGACCACGCGTCAGTGAGATAGTAGTAGTGGGATATGCAGTATGGGCCGACGTGGTCTTGTCCGCCTTGAAAAGTGTTTTGTCATTGCACTTTAGCTGTAGTAGTTGAGCTAAGTATAAAAATCATGTGATATGAATTCAGTAGCTGGTTCCATTCAATTTTTTACAGTCCAAAACTTCATGATGAAAACCGGTTGAAACTACCTGAGGATGTAACTTTGCTATGAAAGCATGGTCGTATAATTATTTATTTGTGGTCTAGTAAACGTTTTTTATCATGGATTTTAGTTGAGTTGTTAACTACCGCAATGTAAGGTCTGCTTCTGTATAATTTATTTATACAGTCCATTTTCGTTCTCGCTTAACTTCTTAATTTGGTTAATTAGGTCTAAGATATACCAGAGATACGAATTATTTATTTAAGGATACGCAAAATAGGAATATGTGAAAATAATTTATTAATTTATCCTAGAAGATAGTGGATAGTATAAGTATATATTCATAAATACTAATTGTAAGTAATATAGTGACTGAAAATCGTTTCAAATAACATTGGGTTAACAATTTGGGCATTAAAATAATTGTATACATACAAATTGGACATGATCTTAACATTTTTCGTAACGAGCTTACATATCTGTCTTGTTAGTCCAAATTGCGTTGCATGCATATTGTTTCCTATCAACGTAGGTGTCAAGCCATGAAATTAAAACCTCACACCATGTCTATACCTAAAGGCTTAGCAGCCACGTCTACATTTCATCGCTTATTTTCATAATGATCGACCATAGATTGAAATTTCGGTACGAGTGACAAACTAAAATAAAAATTGTTTTTTCTTTCCGTAACTAAAATTTCAATTATTATCGTGATTTTTTTATTACTTTCCTATGGAAACTGTAATTCAATGGAAGAATGGATGGGGAACACTCTGGTCATTTAATTCTGCTCTTCTGGTTCATTTTCATTTGCTTTATGAAATGTATCGCTGTAAGATACATTGCATAGTTTGGGTATAGTGTATTAAATACAATTAATTTAGGCATTTGTGACATATTTTTAATGTTCTAACTTTTCTTTATCTCTGTTTACAGGATTGCAGTTACTTAGATGTGAGTGAGAGACCATGCGGTTCCACAATAGGCCAAGTTCAATCGATAAAATTGACTTTTTGCAAGCATCTGGTGCCACAAGGTGAAGATTCTGTAGTTTATATCAACACTTAAAAAGTCAAAAGAACTTCTAAATTGACTGGAAAATCACCTCAGAAATATATTCGTCAGCTAAATTAACTTAATCGTATTCAAGTGGAAAAATTCAAGTGGAATAACCATCGTGATTGTTTGTTCCTGCCATCTGACCTGATCAAGAAATACTGGTAACGTACAATATTTATCTTCTAATTTTTTAATCATGAATTTTTTATGCATTTTGAGCAATGGGATTTAGAGATTTTGGGATTGACCCACTACGAAATATTTTCTAAATATTTACCAGTCAGACCGAAATGGAGAGTTCAATACTACTAATAGTTATTACCTCTAATTAACGCTTTCGTAAGCGCTCTTTAAATGTAAATGAGATGAGTTTCCAGTCGTTTTTCGGGTGTAAAACCCCAGCATAAATTTAAATATTTGCGGATGGTTTGGTGAAAACTATAATTTTTTTAAATCATATGAACCATTTGGAAAATATTTCGTGTCTTCATTTTGAAACTTCTTGAGCTATATATAGTATACAGTGTGAGCTGTAATAATATATTTGAGCTAAATTTAATAAATTTAGTAAATGAGTTAAAAATTGTTGATCTTTGATGTGCAATAAGGCAAAATAAATGTAAAAAGCTCAAGTAACTATGGAACCAGTAAAGAAAATCACTCTCACCGTGTAGTTTGTTATAAAGCATCTTGTAAAGATTTTTCTTCAATCCTTCGTTTTCAAATCTGTATTTTTCCTCTTTCTTTGGAATTTGCTTAGTCCACCAAATTTCTGTGGCAAAACGGTTAGCATCTCGCGATGGGCGAGCAACTTTCCATGCAGTACTTGGCACTCGATAAGACTAAACACCGTTCAGTTTATTTTGGTCGATTAAAAGAAATATTTTAGTCGCACTGATTTGAAGAGAACCAAAATTTAGGCGGTAAAGTTTCGCAAAATCGCCTTCCGTCGCTCTTAATCGCTTAGACAGATCTTTTAGGCAGTCATCTATTTAGCAAAACTTCCTCTTCTTCGAGAACTTACTTATTTTTAATTACCACGATTAGAGAGCGATTTACCGCTAGCACGCTCTCCAAGAAATACACTGCATTCAGTCTAATTGAAATCAAGATTGTGGCCCACAACGTAGTTTGGAAACTTTTCGGAACCTGTGGCAGCATTCATAACATTTTATAGTAATAAAACTTTCATGTTTCTTATTTTTCCTAAGGCAAGATAAGAGTTATGGAAAATCATAATGGAAGCTGCTGGAATGTATCGTCGAATTTTATTTTTATGATAAATACTTAAAGTTGCGTGGAAGATTTGAAGAAATAATACGGGTATTCTTACCAAAACAACAAAATTGATCCCTCCCGATTTATAGGAAGGCTTATAATATATATCACACCATGATTTTTTCGTCAAATTATCCAGTTTCCCAAAAGCAAGTTTTCATCTTTGCTCTAATTCATCTCTCTCATATTCCCCTGCCGCCTCAGAATTTCAATGTTAAACTTAAAACTATCCATTTCATTGCCAAAAAGAACGGTTTCTCATCCGATATGATGGATAATTTATTACGGAAAAAGAGGATTTTGCTGTTCACTATTCCCCTGTTTCTCCACCTCGTAAGTCTTCCCGCTTCTTTAGACTAAAATTTATGTGTTTAATTGTCCTGAGTGAGGTTTGAAGTAGACATTTTACGTCATATTTTTCATTTTTCTGATGGATAGAAAAATACCACGAAGTCCAGGCTGATTTAGCAGATATATAATATGTTATAAGTTACCGTAATGGACGATTATATACGTCCAAATCAGAAATAACCGGTCAGCTGGGACTCGATCCCGGGACCTTGGCTTCAGTAGGTTAGTTTGCACTATAAGATCATATTAAAATCTTAAAATTTGATAGTTTCTATAGTCGTTCGTTATTTGTAAGGAAATATCTGTGAGCAGAGCAGAAAATCTACGTCAAGAAAATATGATCACCACACTAAAATCATATAGTTGTGTACTCTCGTGACCAGTGGAAAATGTTTGCAAATGTGTCATCGTTGCAAATGCAAATTCTCTTTTGTAGCTTTCCTCATATAGGGTATCATTCTAGTATTTAAACAAATAGGAAGGAAATGATTTAAACATCTTTCGAAATTATCCATCACTTAAGTTTTTACCATAGGTGATGAGGGAAGAATAATTTGGTCTTAGTTCTACAAAATAACTTTATTGCACGGCCGGTTTCGACTAAGTTCATCTTCAGGGCTTAAAGATGACTAGAACTTAGTCGAAACCTGTCGAGTCGTTCCTCCTCATCGTTATGGAGTTCCACATAGTGACAGCTAATTCAATTGATTATATTTTTATCATTGATTTTGTTGAGCGGGCCTCCGGTTTGCCATATAGATAACGCGTTCGATTTCGATGAAAGTGGTTTCGGGTTTGTGCACCGGTCGAGGCTCACGTGCAAAATGAGCTTCACTATCGAAGCATTTTTAAAATTACTACTACAAATACTACTTGTTTAGTTGAATGGTTGTGATATTTATATCATATGAAGATAATATATCCCAGTAATTATATGAAAAAATGTTACATGAAATCTAAATGAATGAATGAATAAACAAGGAGGCCGTTTAAGGGTGGTATAGCGCAAGATGGTGCGCACCCAGGAAAAATCCCAAGGAAGAATGGGCTTGAAAAAAGTCAAATTGGCCTCTCTTCCACCTAACCTCAATTTTCAATACATATGTTAAATTCAATAATTAAAGTTTAAAGTAAAATGCAGCAATCACAGTTGCTTAAGGCTTTATTTTTTGTATTAGCTTGCTTGTATTTGGTATGCTCTCGAAGGCAATTTCCGACTAATTTTTAGAGTTAACGTCGCGTAATTTTTCTGATTCTTAATTACAACTTCTCATAAGGGACGTACCTGAAAATGACTTTCTTGAGCAAAATTCTAAATCAAAATGGTTTGCATGAGAATGTTGTTTTATCGTGCATATTATGCTATTGGAATATTTTAATCAACTTTTCCATTGGAAAGATTATTTAAATGTTGTACATTTTTACGAATAACTTCTTAGCGCAAAATAATGACAGATACAAATATGCTGACAAATTATTTATGACAATCAGTAAACGTTTTAGATATTAATGTTAGGATGCAGCTGTTCTAGTTAAATTGTGTATTGATTCATCGTACATAACAAACTAAATCACGTAGAATGACTAACGAAATGTCTGTAACTATTTTGTTTCAATCAAGTCAGAACTGGAAACCATATAACACCAATGTATGGATATCACATACAAATTTCTATCACCTCTTATGCTTCATTAAAAGAAACTGCTGTTTATTATAAAATACGAACTGAACTGTTGACAGTTTCAGCATTTCATTATTTTCTCGAATGACATCTTGATAAATGGTAATGATGAATATTCATCGTTGATATTAATAAAAAAAGAATCGAGTTTAAAATTGCATTCTGCGTATGCATGAATTTGCCTCGGTCTTATTTGCATCTAAAATCGAGCGTTAGTCTTATTATATGGATTCACTTCAATTAAACTCCTTGATTCACTAAATGAACTTTGAATATGGAAATCTGAAATCGAATTTGCTTTAGTTAATTTGAATTATTTACTACACCACAGCCGAATTATTGCGCCAAATGGCCGATGTTCACTTATTTAGAATAATTTTTAATATATTAAGAAATACAGGGGCACGACCTCATTAACCCTATGATAATCATGGTGCTTTGTTTCTCAAATAAACTTGATTGGATTTTCATTATGGTAAAAAAAAAACTATTTTCATGTGTCCTTCATATTAACAATCAATACTTAAGAGAACCCTAATATAATTTTCAAAATCATTTGGCAATTCCTAAAATTGCATCACTATTATCAGGATCGTGAATATTCATTGTCTTTTATTCTTTATCGTATATTAATTTCACATAAGCTCGCTGAGTACGAAGTATTCTGAGTNCTATGATAATCATGGTGCTTTGTTTCTCAAATAAACTTGATTGGATTTTCATTATGGTAAAAAAAAAACTATTTTCATGTGTCCTTCATATTAACAATCAATACTTAAGAGAACCCTAATATAATTTTCAAAATCATTTGGCAATTCCTAAAATTGCATCACTATTATCAGGATCGTGAATATTCATTGTCTTTTATTCTTTATCGTATATTAATTTCACATAAGCTCGCTGAGTACGAAGTATTCTGAGTAAAATTCATTACTTTCGAAAATTTCCGGAAGTCAATTGTATGGTTTGAATATTGAAGATATTCTCAATCGTTGATAAGGTCCATAATGTAATAAATTATACCATACACTTTTCTATTTGGCTCTTAACAATTAAGTTAAAAATTATCTGTCACTTGATCAATAGATGATTGGCGAGGTAGACAAATTAAAAATCTACTGCATTTCCCTTCCACTCACGCATACATAAAATGTATATTTTTCGATGAAAAAGCTAAGTTACCAATCAGGGCAGTCTTAATAAAAGGTCATGCCAAGTGAATCAGTAGCCCTCGCTCGACCATCACAGATTTCAATCAAATTTCGTGTGAACGTTAACTCATATTCTCAATGAACATTGGCCAAGTTTTACATCCATCGGTGCAACACTTGCTGAGATATAGTCATTTGTTTGACCCCATACCACAGTCATCTAAAGTATGGCATCGGTTTTTATTAACTTTGAGACACTTTATCTCAGGCAATATTCTTTCGAGATAAGCAAAACTTGGTATTCTTACGGAATCTTTGTCTCTGTTATACAAATTAATAAAAAACTTGCGTAAGCGAATAGAATGCAGAAAATTTGAAGCAAAATCGTCCAAAAAATGATAGCTCGAAAAAACTTAAATTTTTGCATTTTATATATTTGGAAATAAACATAAGATAAATGCAAAACTTAGTGCCTCGAAACTACTTATAACAAGGTGTTTTTCATGTGTTCAATGATTTTTTTCATGTTCAGTATGAAATAAACCTACTTATATTTTCACTCCAACTTTTCCTTACAATCGCCAATTCCTATAATTTGTTGCAATCATCGTGTATTTCTATTAAACCTCGTTAGGTTAAGATTTCAAGCATAGGTTTCTTACGTTGTAACGTTAGATATTCATTCCTTTAGGAATGAATTTCCTTTGTAATTTTCTCTACCTTGGGAAATTCCATATAAGGAAAAAGGACGAATTATCGCTCTACTTATTTCAGAGAAGGACATTATCCATTACGCGAGGACAGTAATGCAAATTATACTGCACAATGCGGGAGGGATATTAACTAAGGGTGTTAGAGTCATACTTTATTTTTATAAAAGTTAACAGCTACCCCAATGTCCATCTCCTTACATTTGATAGCTTCCGTGCAACTTTATTACCTCCCTCCTTATTATCATAGGTATAGATCGAAAGCTGACTGTATCGTTAACACAGCAAACTATAGGAACTATGACGATAATATAAATGAACCCTGGAAGGAAGAGGGACTGAGAATGAAACCGATGCATTAAGAGCCGGCAATCGTGGTGAACTAGTTTAACGTAGATAATTTTCGAGTGATTCCTAAAAAAAGAAAAACATTGTGGATTAAGGAAAGGTAAATGACTAAGCACGGAAGAGCCGTGCGGCTAAATTCCAAAGAATAACAGGTGTGCGACATGACTGGGACTCGAACCCAGATCTCCCATTTTCCGGGAAGGCATTCTAACTACTGAACTATCGTTCTGCGTTCCACAATCTTTGAGAATGCTTTAGTGAGCAATGCGAGCCACATTTAAGACTCCGCCTCATAAGACCACTTTTGTGAGTAGTGTGTCTCTGTGAGAACCATCTGGCGGCAGTTTGTGCCACTAAATGTGGAGGCTGCTCTCCTCGCTCATAAAAGCATTCCCAGACAGTGTGGAATAGTTACGGTATGGTAGTTCAGTGGCTAGAATACCTGCGGTTCGAGTCCCAGTCATGTCGCTATTTAGCATACCAGTTATTCCTCCTAAAAATCATTGTGTACCAAAATCATTAGGAAGTAATTTTAATTTAAAATGTTAGTCCTTCCTAAAACTGATTATAAACATATGAACTATGCTACGTGAAACATTTATTTTTATCTGTCTGTATCTACAAGAATTTCCAATTTCTAAACAAATATAAGCAGATGTTAAAGAAATATAAAGAGGAGCTGCGGATAAACTACTTTAGAATTATGTAAAAGACGATCTCAGTTTAGAGTTTTCTCTAGGAAATGCTCTGGTAAATATAAGAAGGAAAAGACCACGGAGTGGAATGCAATTGATGATGCGTCAAGGAAAGGTATGCACATTTGTTCTTGTCGGAAGTACTTGCTTTTCAGAAAACCCTCCATTCTCCCCTCGGAGGCCCTCAAGTGCAATCGATGTTAGGAATTATGCTCCAAATGATCTTCTCATCCCATTGCTTATGCTGTCGTCGCCACCGCTTCAGGCTCCCGGGACGTCATTTCGCGCTCCCCTGCTTCGATTGCGCCCAAGCATTGTGAGGCTGACAGAGACGGTTAATAAGTATGCCTTGGTCGGGAAGCTCAGGACCGAATCACCCCTACGATTTCCCATAGACCACGGCTTTATCCAAAAGGGAGACGCTATCACCCAAAGAGTTATATGCATAGAAACTGCGATGATCGTGGGATGATTGTTCTTGTTTCCCAGGGTTCATTTATTCCACTAAAAAGTTTCAACTTCATTAGAATTTGAAGAGATTATTTGTCCTCCACCCTCAATATTTCCACTCTTGTGGAAACTTGGAAATAATGCCGTGTCTCGGGTATCTCACAAAGAAATATAATTGCATGTCACCACCGATATCTATCTCCTGAATTATTTTGGAATCCCTGAAGCTACATCTTGATTTTCCTGAACGATTTTAAAACTAGCGGTAATTACGTAGCATTGTTTATTATTCATTATTATTCCTTTTATGTATAGTAATGTAAAATATGATAAAAAAAGAATCGAGCGGAAATTTATTCCATAAATATTTAATGAGAGTATTAAAATAAATAAATTCTGCTTTAAAATTGCATTTTGCGTATGCATTAATTTGCCTCGGTCTTATTTGCATCTAAAATCGAGCGTTAGTCTTATTATATGGATTCACTTCAATTAAACTCCTTGATTCACTAAATGAACTTTNTGCATGTCACCACCGATATCTATCTCCTGAATTATTTTGGAATCCCTGAAGCTACATCTTGATTTTCCTGAACGATTTTAAAACTAGCGGTAATTACGTAGCATTGTTTATTATTCATTATTATTCCTTTTATGTATAGTAATGTAAAATATGCTTCAGTTTTACTTTCATCCGCATTTATAATTCACGAAAATAGTCTTGAGAAGGAGGTACAAAGTTAAGAAAAACCTTATATTCCAAAATACTAATAAAATAGTAAATAAAATACTAATAAATACTAATATATTTCCGAAGGTTCTCTTCTTCTTAAAAAGTGGGTCGTTCATAAACATTAGGTACACATATCTACAGTGCAGGCAAGATCGAGTCCTGTATGAAATTCTGAAATTCTTTAGCATCGCTCTCGGAAAAAAAAAATTGGAAATTGAATTACGCTGTAAGCAACAAAAATGATGAGCGTTTTCACTTTATTTCAACAGATTCCAGTTTAGGATAAATTCATTTTATCTTCAACTTCCAATTATTATATAACTTAACTATCTGAAGTGCCCGTTGATTCTCAATGGGGAAAATACAGATAGGATTAAATATAATAGAACTATTTTTCTATTCAGGAACATTCGGTAGAGGCGAGCTGGTCAGAGTTTCTTCATATCCTTCGCGAAGGTACCTTTGGATTTGTTCCGACGAAATTGGTACGAGATCGCCAAGAACCGCGATGGGTTAAACCGAAATTACGTTCTCTCCGAAGAAAACAGAGAGTTATTCATTCGCTTATGAAGTGCTTTCCGAATAACAGTGTTGAGTACGAAGAACAACGCCGGAAATATTTATACACCAAAATTAAAGCGAAGAATGAGGCTCTTAGCGAATATGAAGCATATAGATCTATTACATTGCTCGAATCGCAAAGAGTTCTGGTCATATGTTCGAGAGAGTAGAGGCAAACAATCGACCGTTTTACACCTTGTTGATAATAATATAGAGATAGTAACAGATACCAGTGATAAAGCGAACATTCTTAACCAACATTTAAAAAAATGCTTCACATTAGATGACGGTCGAGTCAACGCATTCCTTACCCGTGTTACTTCCAGAATGAGAAAGTTAGAATTAAATGAGGCAGGAATTAGAGACCTTTTATCACAGGTCGATAGTAAAAAATCTCCCCGGCCAGAAGGTGTGCCTGCATATGTAATATCTACGCTAGCGAAAGAGCTTGCTCCTCTCTTTCTCGCGTTTTTCGGTAAACCTTTAGATGAATATACGGTTCCGGTCTCATGGAAGAAAGCGCACATTACCCCAGTGCCGAAAAAAGGGCGTAAAACACAACCAGACGACTTCCGACCAATATCATTAACGTCGATATTTTGTAAAATTCTTGAGCACATCATCTGTAGTTATATAATGCGTTTTCTCAGTGAAAATGTTGCGATTGCGCAAAGTCGACATGGGTTTCGCAAGGGTCACTCCTGTGAGAGCCAGTGAGCTCTTCTCAATCAGGACATAATGCATGCAGCCGACGAAGACTTTAGGACAGATGCTATCTTCTTGGTTTTTAGAAAGGCATTCGATACAGTTCCGAACGCGAAGTTACTACAGAAACTCGAATCTTATGGAATCGATGATCAAATCATTCAGTGGATTAAGTCATTCTTTACATACAGAAGCCAACGTGTAGTCTTAGGCTTTGGCTTTTTCCGATGAAGTGGAAGTGACATCAGGGGTACCTCAGGGCAGTGTTATGTGGCGGATAATATTCCTTATTTATATTAACGATATCGTAGACAACGTTAAGAGTAACGTAAGGCTCTTTGCGGACGTCACCCTTATATACAGAAAAATCCAAAACGCGGAGAATTCATTGATATTACAGAGTGACATGAACGTTGTAACTAAATGGTGTAAAGATTGGCAGCTCAGTTTAAACGTAGAGAAATGTGTAGCAATGAGCATGACCCGCTCTCCGATCAGAAGCGTGAGCCTAACTCCCTATCACATTAGCGGCTCAACGTTAGAATTCGTGAGTCAATACAAATATTTAGGGGTCGTTTTCAGTAGTAATTTATCATTTAAAACGCATATACGAGATATAGTGGGGTCAGCCGATAGGACATTGAGGCTATGTAACCGCGTTCTTAGAGGCAGTCAGTCGTGTGTCAAAGAGGTAGCTTATTTTTCACTAGTTCGCCCGTTACTTGAGTACTGCTGCGCGGTGTGGAATCCGCACGAGAAGGGTTTGATTTTGGAACTAGAGCGCGTACAACGTAGAGCGGCTCGTTTCGTTAAGGGAGACTACAAGTTCGACAGCAGTGTATCAGATATGATTAAATCCCTCGGCTGGAACTCTCTTGACGATAGAAGACTCGAGTTTAGGCACAGATTGTTCGAGAAATTCCTGAGTAGTGACTTACATGACGAAATACGCGACATAGTGATTCCTGCGCTTAGCGAACGCAATTTTCGAGACCAGACGTCGAAAAAATTTCGTGAGATTATTGCACGAACGGATAGTTATTATTGGTCTCTTTTTCCAGATAGTATTAGACGCGTAAATAGGATGAATAATTAGGGACTTTGGTGTATTAACACCCCCTGCCATACGCCATACGGCGGTTTGCGGAGTATTTATGTAAATGTAAATGTATTTGTACGAAAGAGAAATTAACTTCTCTCGTCATAAATTAGTTCAATGGGACAGGTTATCGGAAACGAACATTTTCGATGTAAATCCCTGTATCTTATTACATTCCTCATAATTTGGATGAGTTACCCTTAATATACGATGATAGAATGAATCCATACAATTTCTTTACTATGAAAATTGATCAAATTCGTCCGGTGATTCACTCTTCATTTTGCCAACTGCATAACCGTTTTTCCTTATTTTTTTTAGAATACATTAAAATATTTTTTGACTTTTACTATTCTTCAACCAACATTTTTGCGTTTATGCAACATTTATGAGCAAGTTATAACATATATGGAACCAAAATTGTTTAGGTAGAGATGATAGGAGGCTTATATACACCTATATCTACGAGTACCCTGCGAGCCGCCTTTTGGCGTGTGGCAGGGGGTGCTTGAACCATGACTCTACTTTCCTTATTGATTACTCTCGCGTATCGTTCATGGAACTGTGAACACGTCCCAGAAAATACCTCAAATTCATCCTGCCGTAGCCGTAGCCTTTTAATATTTATTTATTAATTTAACCAGATAACGCAATTTGGTAAACACTATGACGGCAATGAAATACCAAAGAGAGATCCCAACCTGAATTAACAAATGGTGCTATATGACCTAGTCGTCGACGCACCCTAAACCAAATCAACAACAACAAAAAATGAANGTAGATGCTCCATTTTGCTTATTCCTCAACTTTCCGTTCTCGCCTCTGAAAGCAGCTAAAGCTGTGTTATCTCTTTGGCGTATATTCGACCAGTGTTCCTTGGCTCAGCGCCCAACTTCACTCTGCAGTTTGAAGACCATTTCCTTGGTTGTATTAATGGACCATCAACGTAAGATCAAGTGCTACATTCCGGAATTTGTTTGTTTCCCAGCAGTCGGGCACTCTGACGTTTTCATCGGCCTTTTCATTTTCACGTCCCATTCGCTTAATTTCCACTTCAACACGTCGCAATACTTCCATTGCACTACACACCGTTTCTTTTGAGCGTGATATCCCCTTTTCTCTCGACATCTAATTGTTATTATTATTAACATTTACTCTTACAGCGAGGTTAGTTAAAATTGCCTCTCTTCCGTCTAATCTCTACAGCTATTACATGGTAATAATGTTACATTAGTAACCAAAAATAATTTTCAAAATTAACATAAACCAAAAAAATCTAAATATCTCAACAATCTGGTACAAGAAAAATGGTACAAATAATATATACAAATTGCAAATACAAGCAGGCAGACAAGTTGATACATAAATATAAGAAGGTATAGATCCTCATAAAAGACAAAGATTTTGATTTTGGGGAGAAACTCCTCAACTGAAGGTTTGCGGATAAAAACCCACGACGTAGAAAAACGTCTACACATGAAGTGGGGAGAAAAAGCCCGCTAAAACAGTTTTAGGGTGATGAAGGTGATATTCAATATATTTGTATTGTACTGTACACGTGATGGTGTATTGGCACATGCATCTGTCGTCGGATGGATGTACCAAGGAGTAACTCTGAAATAGGGGCAAAGAGTGAGAGAGTGACATGATATGTAGAATGGGTAAATAACTAATAATTCGTTTATTCTTAATATAAAATACGCCAATAAATGATGGAGAGAAAAAAAAGACTAAAATAAATTAGGAAACCTAAGAAAACTTCAGAAATTGTAACAAGTACCTCTGCATGAAAATAAATTAGATACTATGTGTTTATACGTTTAATTATAAACGAATCTTTAATCCCACTATGATTAGAAGCGATTTCTGAATTGATATGATTGATACCGAAAACGAACTGAATAATTGAAATCGGAAATCTTTATTTGTTCCGTTCTAAGATTCAGTTACAAACGCATCCATTTTACGTGAGTAAATTTAGTAACGTCTAATAAATATGAGTTACAGTGGCTTGCAACTAACAAAAAAATTGAATAAATTATGCGATAAATGTAAACTTTAGATTAGGTGAACCAAAATATTCTATCTAATATGTTGATAATTTTCTTTTTAATTTGTTAAATACTGCAAGTTTCGTATTTAATTTATTCAAAATAGCTAAACACGAGAGAAAAATTTCATGAAGAATTATATAGATCAGAACGAGAAAACCGCTTAAAACTGGTACGTCGCAGACGAAACCGGAACTGAAAGGAAATGAACGGTTTTTCATTGAACCGGAGAGACCAGAACGAATGATATTAAATTTCAATGCCATGACATATACATTATATTAACAATTTTTGTATGAATTCTGTTAAAATTTATCCTTGTTCTATTTAGACTTGAACTGATTGGGGTAACAAAACCTTTGTGGCCCTCAAGCGTCTATTGGCACCAACTTCTCTTCTTCCCAACAGTATTTATGTGTATCTTTCCATAAAAATTCGAAGAATAATCTATCAAATGTATCATTTTCTATTCAAATTTCCAACCTGACGTTAAAATAAATATTCCATCGCAGTATCAATGTTCCCCAGCGTTCGCCCAGTTGAAAAAGTCGAGACTTTAATGGCAAGTGCAATCTCCGCGAACATCTGGGCGATAAACATTTGAGCGACCGTTTTAATGCAAAATGGGATGAAAGAACATGAAAAAAGTCTTGTAGTTGAGTTTTATAGTCTCTTAGGAAGCGAAAGATAGGGGAAAATGGAATGAAATGGAGCGAAAAGTAAACGAGAATCGACTTCGAAGGGACAACGGAAAGGAAAGTGTGACATTTCAATATTACTTTGGAGATAAAATGTCAAGATTAGAGGAAATCAATAAAGGCATTACCGAAATGCCATTTACGTTGCATAAATACACAGTAGTGGTTGAAATTAAATCTATTTCGCAAATGAACACAGAGGGACTGATTTCCATACATCTAATCATTCTTTCTCATAATTTTTTCAACACTCCTTGAAATAAACTCTCAATATAACATGACAAAACGTCATGTAAATGTCTTCTAAATAAATTTGTACAGTTTAAATTACTCATCTTTGACGCAATAAAACCTCGTATTTTATCGTTAAATTTTATAATAGAAAATGCTTATCGCAGACAATCTATAAGAATGATAACTTACTCATTACTAATAATTTTATGCACACCGATACCTTTTAAATCAGCGATATCATTACCCCTTCCTGTTCTTACAAAATCGTAAGCTCTGTAATTATCAAGTAATTCTAATACTTAATACGAAAATTGAGATGATAAAATATAACATTTGGTTATACATTTAAATACGCTAATTTGCGATTCCTGTAAAACTGAATATTTGCATAATAATAGTTTCTTAATAATGACACACCAATGATAAGAGTATAACTGTGTTTCGTAGGTTTTTCTAAACATTTAATGGAAATGTATCCACTGCACTAATCTCTCATTATATAATACATATAAATTCTCTATATTATCATCTCATTATATTATTACTTACAAACTGCTGGTAGGATATTTACCTGACACCTAAGTAATTCTTACATGATATAAAATGTAAATTACTTTTAATGGATATTTCGGGGTTCATTTGTCGAATCTCCTCTCTCAACTCGACTTTTTTTAGATATGATCTCTTCGCTTCCTATGAATTTATTTTTTTCAATTGGTACCTTTCAAATGAAAAGTTTGAAAATGCACAATATACTATTGACTGGATGTTTTGAAGCGATTCCACATACAGAGTAAATATTAAAACGGATTTAAGGTAATCCTCTAATCACAAGGGATAATGCAGAAGTTTTTTCGAAGTGCATGACTTTAAGTATTTTTATTCAGTTCATAACGTCGATATGTTTTTTTAACATTTAAATTCCTTGATCAAAGACCCTTCGATCGTGCTTGAGACGTCTGTTTCAGCCCCCCTAGGTAAATCAGTCCCGTAATCTCGTGCAGGCGTGACCTTTCCTTCGGTAAACTTTATCAGTCACGGCGCATCTCTGTTACGATCTTAAAACGCGTCCGCTTAAAAATCGATCTCTCGAAGGAAAGAAGTGCTGCCTCGGCGCTCGCGGCGGAATATTAAGGAGACGATGTCGATTGGATTTGTCAGGGTAGTGATTGGAATAGTTACCAATCGAGCTGTGATTGCCCGCAGCCTTTCCTCCTCTTTCGCTTCTTTCCACTCTCCGCCGGATGCTTTTCCTCAAAACTCATTATCAGATACCTCTTAATGCGTGCTCCATTTATTTCCTCCTCCTCGAGAAACACCGGGTCCTATGACGCTGCTCGTGACTTCTGAACTCTAAGATTCATCACCAAATATACGAGAGTTGGTCAGAAAGTAATGCCCCACTTTTTTTTTCTCAAAAACTATATGTTCTACAAAAATAAAGTTTACGCATAGAAAAGATTGAGGTTTTATCTCCCCAATCTCTTTTGCTACTTAATCTTCTTCAAGTTCTATTGCCTTCCTCCAGATATTCACCAGGGCATGTATGCCATGTCGGCACCAGTCCTCGCATTGATTATGGACCAAGGCTTTCACTTTCAACTGCCTTCTGATTCACTCATCGTCCATACCTAGCAATCAACTTTACTCTTATCCACTGCAAATGTTCCATAGACTTTGCACAAACGCTTGTGAATTTTCTTTATCTTTCTCTTTTCCACGCACAGAAATCCAATCACAGCACGTTGTCTGCAATGTTTATCACGGTCATACGACATTTTTAATGCTTCCTACAGCTATGCTTCAAATTCAGAAAATTCTAATCTGGATTTTGCTGGAAAAAATATGGGCCATTACTTTTAGCCCAACCCTCGTATGTACTTGTTCGTGTAATTGGTTGCTTCGGATTCTTCACCTTCATCTCGGTTTGAGTATAAGTTCAGCTACTGATCGCAAGGTCTTAAGCGAGACGTGAAATCATCAAGCAATACACACTTTTTGATTTTTACCATGGCGAGCATTTTTTGCGTTGACTCACGTCTATAGCGTTACTCTATTTCAAGAATAAACAAATTTTTCCTTATGTTGTCCAAAAAGGGAGATGTGTATGTTTGACTATTTTTATGATCTCTGAAATCGCCTGCCAAATGAAATATTTCTAATAAAGAACCTTATTTAACAAAAGATCCTTCATGCGCTAAATTCATGAAAATTAATTGCGAATATAAAGCATTTAAAATGTTTGAGTCCTTAACTATATTTATGTTGAATTAATGGATTTAAATTTTATATAGCTCATTGGCGAGGGAAGATAGCGGAGTGACTTTAGGTCTCAATCAAACCTTGAAAAGCCACTTATTTTAGTCCATTATGCAAACAATTTTAGCTAGTAATTATACGTAGTATACATCTTATACTATTTTATTTTTGCGACTCTTAACACTATTGACATTTTTAACTGTGCTAAAATTATCGGTACAAGGTATTGGTGCTTGTGTTTTTATATGTAAGTTAAATTATAAACTGCAGTTTACCTTTCAATTATGACCTAAAAATCTTTACTAAGATTACTTATAGATACAGAATTAATAAATTAGTAGGCTTCTATGGTAAAATTACTTCTTATGTAAACATTAATTTTCAACATTATTTTCCTCCTTATTCCTCTGCATTGTTTAACTCACTTATATTCCATACTTCACAACATGATGTATCTTTCTTAATAAGATATAGGTTTATTTAGGAGGACTTATCCTTCGCTAAATGAGTTCACTAAAAGCGCGATGCATTTGGGATTATAGAAAATGACCCCAAATCACTGCGTGTTTAAACGATCGCTTCCGCTAGCTCATCTTCGACATCGAGAACATACATAGAATGTCGAGGGTGATTTAAACATCTGTGCCGCTCATGACATGGGAAATCGACGGCCGTATTTGGAGCAGATCTTCCCTTAGTCGATAAATGGGAGTGAAAGGAATAAAATGGGACTAAGGCGCAATATTCTCGGCGGCACGTATTCAAGCCTTTTTTCTTATCGCCTTCCCACAATCCCCTTCGACTCACCTCAAATCCTTTTCTCCTACGATCCAATTGCTTTCTTCTATCCTTACCTTAATTTCTCACTCCCCCTCTCTCCAATTATGTTCGATTCTTATAGGCGAATTCCAAATTTGTCGGCCTTTCATTGTTCCGCGCTCCACTTTGACGCGATGTCCGCCACTCAGCCTCTGACCCGATGGGCAACTCACTGACCCGTGTGAGTCGCCGCCCATTCAGTTCCCGCATTGTCCTCACCGCGACCAGATTGGACATAGTTAATGCGGAGATCCTCACCAGGGGAGTCCACTCATCCTTCCCTTCCCTCATTCTCTCCCCTCACGCCTATTTACCTCTCTCTTTTCCACTTTCCATTTTATTTCCAATCCTCCATAAACAGTATTCCCACAGAATTGTCATACATATAAGAATACCCGCATAAAACAATGTTTCAGGTTCGCGCTCACCGATTACGATCCAAAGAAAAAGCGGATATGAAGAATGATTGGACCCGAGTCGATCCCGAGGGGGGTTCTCCTTTCCACCACATTGCATGGCTGTTCCCCAATGAGGACGTTAGCATTGAACGATGCCACAGATTAGGACAAAACAACTTCGCTCTTGTCTACGATACAAAATTTCCCAAAACGGCATGGAAGAATTTTTCTGGCGCGAGAGCTTAATTGGATGAAGTGTTTCATTCGATAAAGTAAGGTTCCGGATTCGATTTCTGGTTCTGTCAGACTTTTTTCATGTCCAGTGCACGCTTTTGCCTGAGTTCCCTTTAACCTTTTCCTTGTGTGTTAATTGGAGTGATTTCTACTTGAAATTTGCAACAGATAAAACAATGCAGTACATGTAATACGGGTACCTCGGAAGAAGTATTATATCCAATATATATGTCGTAACGATGAACATCTACACCAGAGTTTCCCAAACTTTTCCTCCGACGGAACACTTTATCAATTCTATGATATCAGCGGAACACCTAGGTTACTTTTTTCTGTCAATAAATATTAGTAATAATTGATTTCGTCAAAGTAAGAGTCAATGGTTTATTGAAAAAACAATCTTCTCATATAATCAAGAGTCCCTGATTTTAAAAATATGTTATAACTTAATTCAAAACAGAAATTCATACAAGAATTATCATTCTTCGTAAGTTTCCGCGGAACACTTAAAAACTCTTCGTGGAACACCAGTGTTCCGCGGAACACACTTTGGGAAACCCTGATCTGCAACATCAAGGCCACATCGGTTAAATTTATACATCGGAAGCATATACCGGGTTTCCTTACATAGGTCAACGAGATTCATAGAAATGTTTGTCGAGCAACAGACTATTCAGGGGAATATCAATTCATTCGATCCAGAGAGACCGCATTACTTTATTCGACGAGTTATTTTTTCATTAAAATAAAACGGAAATGGATAGATCTATTCACGGAAAAGGACATACATTTCTCTAATTCTGGAATTTCTATAATTCTATACGTTGATGTAACGCCTTTTATATTGTAACTAAACCTCAATGTGAGTATCCATCGTTGAATTATGCAAAGGAAAATTTGATCGTGGATGATGAATACGTATAACATTAATGAAATATAGATAAATGTTCCATAAGGCAGTAATCCTAAAGCTGCCAATTTAATTCATTTTCGAAGTTTTGCTCACGGATACATATAAGTAGAACACATAAATTCGAAGAATCAGTTGTATATTAATTTAAAATCTTGACACTATGAAACAAAGTGACGGTAAAATACGTAATAGGGTTATAAAGTGAGAGAGTGAGTCAGGCTCTTCTAGAATATATGGAAGTATATGGGATCCAGCAGGTAAAACCTCGAGGAAGTCGAGAAATTTTGTTAAAAATTAAGAAAGAGTTAACGCAAGA
This sequence comes from Ladona fulva, assembly GCA_000376725.2. Taxonomy (NCBI): domain Eukaryota; kingdom Metazoa; phylum Arthropoda; class Insecta; order Odonata; family Libellulidae; genus Ladona; species Ladona fulva. Next base: position 431,754 of record KZ308430.1, on the reverse strand, counting down.
AAGTATTTTCTCAAGTACTTTGGGAATCATAGAATCATATATATATACATAAAAAACAAATGTCTGTCCGTCTGTCCCCCATGAAAACTATTTTCATCTCTGTAAAGGCCCGGGTTCGAACCCAGGAGCACAAAATACGTTTCCATAGGAGATGTACGTAAATTACGTTTTCATGACTTGCAGAGGACATTTCTTTTACAAAATTAAATTAGAAACAACGGTCCTGCGAAATTGAGACAAGTGCCGAAAAAAAGGAAAATGATCATAAAATCTTATTTTAGTCGTGAATCATTCATATAATTTCGAAATTGCGAGAACTTTGATAAAATAGTCGTAACATTCGTAATTTGTTTTGGGAAATCAACAACCCATCAATTTGACGACCATAGCAATTGTTGAATATTGATTTCATGCGTTTTCCTTTATAAATGCACAGGGATAAACATTTAGTATACTTTTACATAAGAAATGTACGAATTCACTGGTCCTGAGATATTTTCAAGTCTTCCGGTCCAAAAGTTTCCATGCATAATTACTGAGAATTTGCCTTTAGGTTTTTTTTCTCTAGTCATATTGACTATACTGTTCAGTTTCATATGTCTTATGCAGTCCTTTTAATTCCCTAATGCTTCAGTTCTATTGTACATTATTACTTACATTTTTAAAGAATTTAATGTTGGGTTGTTTTGTTTGACATGCTATTTTTATATATATATATACACATCTATTTTTAATGCTTTTGTGAATTAGTTTTAGTGAAATATTGTTACAGAACTGCTTAAGTGATTTTTATATAGACAGTTTTCTACACATCTTTTAGCTTGTAA
>KZ308430.1:350008-430110 GCA_000376725.2 Ladona fulva | reverse complement strand
ATATATATATATATATTTATCGGTCTACTCGAAAGTCAACTTAATATATAATGAAGATTCGAGATTCATACAAGTTAATATCTCAATTTCCATCCATTTTAGTTCTCTTATCATAATTATATTTGCTGTTATAAGAAATAGGTTAAATTCTCCTTTCTTTTATCTCATTAGTATTGAAATTCAACCCATTTCTGGCAACAAAAAGCAGTAAATTACGAATTAATATATATACGAAGCATTAAAACTTAAATTATCTTGTTATTTTCACTAATAAACAAAGTACAATAGTCTTCTCTTTCTTATATTTACAAAAACAATTCCTAGTTCAACGGAAATTAATTGAAAGTCCGCCTCCTTTGTAAAATTTGAATTCGTTTTGTTGATTCAAAAAGATTCCACGAATTCAATGTAGATATATGTTATTATCATAAAATTTGATGAATAGAAATAAATCATTATGGAGATGTTTTCTGACATATAGTGCTTGGTAAGTTCATCTCAGGACCAACAGACCGTAACACCCAGCTTACTCTTATGACGTAGGAAGAAGCACTAATTTTCATTAAAATTGCTTTATTATATGAATTTTGAAGGTTTCCCCGCCAATATAATAAAGGAAATATGAAAATAATTTCTTTGTTGGTACCAGAAAAATCCCATTTACGTTGATTGTTATTGAAAAACACGTACAACTATTCTCTAATCGGAAAATTCCGTGTAGTCAGGGCTTCAACCCGGGACCTTATGTATAAACCATAGCACACTAATCACTCTGCCACCGTGGCCGGTAATTTTTGTCTATTTTTGGGTGTTTTATTGCAGCGAGGTTTTCTCTTAAATGAAAATTCCGTCAAAGTCTTACCATAAATGCTATCTTATACGGTATAAACGGGTTTAAATTCTCATTCGTTATGCAAATCAGTTGTAAACTTTTATTTCAACTTCATCATCGCGAAGAATGATGAAATTTCGAGCGTAATTAATTGGCTTATCCCCCTCACACCACCTCCCTTCGCTTTCTCTCTCTCTTTCGCTTCCTCTTCATCACTCAAAATTCCACTCTTTCGTAGCCTCTTCTGCTGAGACGTCTGAGTTTTCCTTTTAGATAATCATTGCGAATTAATATTGGGAAGCTTAAAAGGCAGCCTTCAATTAAGACAATTGATCCGAATTGAGGTTTGTTACGCGAAAGGGTTTCCAGCCAAGTCTCCTCCCGCCTCACTAAACTTTTATTATTCCTCGTTATGGAGCAGATCGGAATCGTTTTGCCTCGAGGCTTATGTTTCGCAGATAAATGGTACTCGTACTTTTAATGGGAAAAAGAAAATAGCTCTGATTTTCCATTCCCAAAAGCTCCGTCCCGAAACTTCGAACTTGAAAAGTTATGGATAATTTATCGATGCGTAAAATGGACAATGACTATCGTCCAGTTTACTTTACGTATACGATTAATTACTTTGCTATTCGCGTAAACTCAAAATATTCCCCTGCGTAGGTCAATCCCATTCAGGGGCATTCTTGGGGAATGCAAGGCTACGGGCAACCACGAGATGCAAGGGTCAAAATATGTCACGAATTCACAATATTACAGCAACACAATGCTTGTGGCGCCTTTATTGGTGAAAATAATACAGTAAAATGTATGATAGGTAATTATTTTCGTAGAATCAGTCACCTGGTAGTACTTTTTAATCAGATTTTTATCTATGAACGTTGTCTTCCTTTGATTACCTAAAATTCCGGTGCCCCTTGGAGACGTGGGGCCCGTTGCAAGACCTTCACGGCCCAAAAGGATACACTGTACCCATATATAGGTCAAGCTCCGACTCCTCACTTTGAATATCAATTATTTAACTTCACCATTTTCTGCCTTTTACATATAGTAGGGCTTATCAACCTGCACATGGTCTATATTCAATCTATTATTTCAGTTTATCGTTTACTCCAATCTCTACGTAAAAAACTGCATTTGTTAGAGTTTTACTCAAATATCGAATAACATAATTTATTTAATTGACAATGTATCCATCACTCACGTGTAGATTGGTCATATATATTTCTGTCTTTTTATAGTAATACTTTCTAAACTCCAACAAATTTTAGGATATCGTAGCTTTTCCATTTTCCCATCATGATTGAGCATCGATTCGTTTATCTAGGATTCCCTTTCATTCTTCCATTCTCCCACTTACAGACAATTCACATAATGGTCCATTAGGGCCCCGTTTCGGATCAATGACTACAGTTTATAAACTAAATAAGTCAAATGTTTATCCCGAAACCCACAGCAATGATTCGTATGTTAAATAAAATACAGTTTTAGAATAATAAAATATTTCCGCTTTCGTATTTTCCAAAATTCATTGAAGTCTTGTGACATTTCCTTTCGAAGGCAATCACAGTGATAATAATAACGTCACCTTTGACTTTAGTGCCAGTTCTAAAATCTATTGTGAGCAAAACAGTTATCTTAATGAAAAACCATAACTTCATTAATTTCCTCTCCAATGTTCTTATACTTATGAAGGTGACCTATGGGACATACAAACACCCAAACGAATGGAAATTTGCGTTATTGACTTTTTCGAGCGAGATAGGAAATTGCAGAGAGCAAATGAATACGAAAGCATTCCCCCGTGACGCAAATCAACACCTCCGTTACGTTGCAACGAAAGAAAAAATATTTTCAATTCGAACTAGATCATGCCTAACCGTCCGGTTGTTTTCATGCCACAGTTCCTTCGAACATGCAAATTGTTACCTGAGGATACGAGTGAAATAATCAAGTTTATCAAGGACGATAATTAGAACGCCAGAGAACCAAGGCAAAACGTCATGCTCCCAAAAAATTGAGGCATAAGCAATTTCGAAGGTTGCGCAGGTCTATAAATAAATAATTGTGTGATCAGGTGAGAACTCGTCACATGGACTCATTTCATTTGTGACGGATTCGGGTCTCTTCCATAATATACGTTTTAATATCTGCGACATTAGTGCATTTGCTTTCGTCGAGAAAAAAACGAGGAATGACTGATTTCAAAGGCTACTGCGGAGGGAACACAAATAAATAAAAGAAATTTCCGTACACAGGATGGTCGTTTTGTCAGATAAATTGAAGTATACGAGAGAGGCAAAAGTGAATGTACGCACAATATTTCAACCCATGCATATTTAAAAGCTACGTGGAATAGAGTTATCCTTTATTTTGTAACTTCGTGATATAAAACTAATAGTTTATTTAGTATTAACATGCCATGCGGTTTTGAAATGTTGCATATATAGTTAAATATTGGGGAAGAAGTAAATGGCTTAAAATTTATTTTACCGGTATAAAATACTCAGAATCATAGATTCTGCCTACTAGCATAAGAAAACGTATCAAATCAATTATTTTACAGAAGCAATACCTTTAGCTATTCGATTGCGTGGAAAAACTTTCGAAAAATATCTTTAAAAATTGATTAGAGCTTAAAAATTGAAAGTTGAGAGAATACATTAATAGAGTATTTCTGTAACAATACTAATTTTTCTCCGCATTGATGCTAAACTTGAATGGAATATTTACGGGAAATAGCTTAACACATAGTCAGATTGTTTTTTACGACTTAGCCTTTATCTTTTAATCATTGTCCTTAGAGAAGAAAGTAATCGTCGGAGGAAGAAGCTACTATTGGTATCATTGAAAGTGCTTCGTTGTCTGAGGTAAATATGCACATATGTGCTCCCACCGAGAATCAAATCTGGAGCCTGCGAAAGACGAACGCACTACCCTCTTGGATCTCCAGAATCCCTACAAAAATTTTAAGACAAACTTGTAACTTCAATATATTCCTCCTTAAAAATCCGTAACCCTCTCTGTATTGCGTTGCTGGAGTTTCGTTGATTACACGTTTCTAGAGATTGATAATGCCCTCTTTTGGTTGATTATCTGAAACACTTATAAATTGTTATTTTCTTTATGATAAAAGTTGACGCTGCTAAACTTGTATGAATTTATTTGTGATTTATTTACCTTAGAAACATTTCATACAGTGGTAAATAAAGTTTATCTTTCTTATCTGCATCTTATTGAGTTTTGCAGATATATTTCTATGATATACTCTCAGTTCTTATTCATTTAGCCATAATAATAACTGCATATATTTTATTAATTGAATTTTTCTTTAGCACTTCCGTTTATTCTTAAAGAAATTTCTTTTACAAAAAGGTTCCGTTTGAGTTTTTCTTCAAATGATGTTATTATAAAGTCCCTCTTGCCATTAGAAAAGATATCAACGTCTAAATAAGTGTTTTAAAAAAGCTAAAATGTAACTTAGGTAAAGGTAAACGTATACGAAAGTATTGTCGTCCCATTCTGAGCGACACGTGCTTTACATATTATGTAATAGATATCTTATCTTCTAATAATTTCAAAATAATTATTTTAAAGGCCAAGAGTGAAATCTGGAAAGTATCTCAGTGCTGAATTTACTCAATAATTGAGAGATCCGACCATGCACAAGTCATTCGAATATCTGTTACCCCTCCAATTATGTAATAAATCTGTCAGCATACGGCCATATGGACAACAGTATCTCATTTTGCGGCCCACAGATTCGCTATCCCGCGGTTGTTAGAGCCATACATCACTGCTAATTACAGATTCTTGGTTTGAATGCATTACACATCGCAGTTACCCGTAAAAATGCAATTCTGCAACTATGGAGGGAAACCTTATGGTCAGTGCCTGGGGGCAGTCTGCCTGTTGCACCAATTGACCTGATTCACGCCGTGTTCCACTTGCATCTCTGTTTGGAATTAATTAATAGCCTGAGATACTGGTCGATCTCAATTGCAAGATATGCAAATCAGCGCTTTCCGTTCAGTATCTCAATTTTCATTCGTTCGACGTATGATCATATTATTTCTTTGAACACAGTTCGATGGAGTGGTCGGTATTCAAGAGAATTTTATTAAATACAAATATGTGTTGTATAAATACAAATGGGATCTACTTTTATACATAACAATATGCAGTTCTTCGGAAATCTAAAGCCAGCAGCTACTTTAATATTATAAGCAGATGTAAACCATATGAGAGTAAAAATGGTAACAATTCCAGCAGAATTTATAAGCGAAAAATACTCTATTGAAAAATATTGTGATCTGAATCAGTATGAGTTGAGGTTTTTGTAGAAATGTATGTTTTGGATGGCATAAAAAGCAATTTTCAGCATTGTAGCAATGTCTTGCAAATCACTTACCGTGTAAAATTATTTTATAGGGCAGCAATAACGGAGTACTTAATCTGTTCAAGTTCGCGTAATCTCAGCTTTATTTTAATTCTTCTTAGTGAAGTGTCTAAAATGATGGAAATGAACGATATTAAGTAGCAGTGGATTTTAGCATTATCTGCATTAGTTAGCGTAAGTTTATCATCGAATTGCTATAGGAATCCTTTGAAGAAGCAATTTTTCATTTACAGTGACTTTTTATTTTCCAATGTAAAAATTGAGTCGTTTTAGCTAAAAAAAAATTCGATGAAAAGAGTAAGTCAACGAATGCATGAAGATGTGATATTATTAATATAAAACACAAGTAAAATTCAAAACAAATTGGCAACAATAGAGCTTATGATTCCTTGAATTATTTTATATTATCATAATTCATTATTACATTATTTGATTATAAACTATTTAAAATGATAATATCTATAGTTGCATCCTGTTTAAAAGTCGTTATCTTTTTCGTAAAAATAGAACTACATTAATCAGCTACATAAGATCATAGTAAGCATCTCCTTCGCTAGATTAGAATAATTTAATTCAACAAATATTGCTTTCTTATTTTGATTTTGAGCAAAAAATGTTATATTTTTCTCAAATATAAAATATTTTACTCAAAATAAAAATGTAATATGTAAATATAATACATTTTTCTAGAAATAAGTAATCTCATGTTAAATTCCGCTCATTTCTTAGCATCATTTTCATGCATAGCGTAATCGTCAGGCAGAAAAAATAACAAGTTTATTAGATTCCTGAAACACTACAAGAATGCAGGTTGAAATTCGCTCAAATCATTAGGTTGAGAATAGAGCGAATTTATCGCATTCTTACCCTTAAAGTGACGGCGTGGGTCGAAAGCGGTAGTTTTTCGATTAATGTGAGGAATTCTAAGTATTTGACTGACTTTCGGTGCGAACTATGAAATTTATGTGACGAAAGCATCCAATATAGTTAACATTGTAAAATATTCTTAGCTGTGGCAAACATTTTCATAACTTTAACCTGTCATACTTCCTCACGAAATTAAATATTACGCGGCTGACTGGTGGAAAGTCTTCTTGGAAAGCATACAAAGGAATTTGGTAAAATTGTGTTCAACAACGAAAATACTGTTTTAAAAAAACTTGGGATATAAAACGAACCTACATTAGCTTGAGATATATTCAAAATATGAGCGATATGTGACAGAATTAACAAATAAAATCGCTTTCCTTGTAATGACGGCTTTAGTTCGGGTTGTCCAACACTTTCAGCAGGGCCCACTTTAGAAATGTAATCAAAGACGCGGATCAGTTAGAATTACTTGAATTAGACATTCATTTATCATGAACGATTATATCATATTTTTGCATACCATATTTTGAGTATATGCCCTATAAAACACATGCAAGTAAGCAAATACCTAAATGTATTACTGAAACTAAGTACGCAAACAGTGTGATAAACTAATCAGTGTGGAAATGAAGTGAATATTTTGACAGAACAAGAATAATTTTAACGAATGATTGCGTAATGTTTCCGATATGCTACTCTTTTTCATGTAAAGATGCAAATTTCTGAAATCAAAATTTATTTCCCAGGCTTCGAGACGTTAGGCGGCCCGGATTAAATCATTGATAGGTCCGCAGTCTGCTCTGCGGCCGTATATTGTGCAACTTTGGTGTAAAATCAGAACTCTCCGCAAGTGACTCACACTGCCATAGGCATAAGGTGTTATTAGCATAACCAATTGTTGAAGCTATAACTTGACGAAACTCCGACTCAGGAACTGAAACAGAAAAGCTTTGCAAACTTTCACAAAATAAATTTCATTCGAGCAGCTATTTCGACTCACAGGGTCACCATCAAACTTTGCATCTGGAGTCTGATGATGACTTCGTTTATTAGTTACTCAAATGAAATCTAATTTTTTAAATCCACTATTCCTCAACTTTGTGGTAGCACATCATGCTGAAAGAGGAATGAGGACAACTTAAACATGATGATAGCGCTATGCGTCGAAACCTAGGTCGTATGTATTGAATACTGTGGTAATATATATAAGTTGTTCACAATTCTCTTTCAAAATCTAATTTCTGAAATTTTACAAAGTTTTTATTTCACATGAGGTATATTTTGTTCAAAACTTCCATATATTTTGTTTCGTATAATTTTTGTAAAAATTAGAGGAACTAAGCTGCTATTTATGCGTTCATTAAAAAATAAGTAACAGCAACGACCCTTTTCTTCGTGGAAATGATGGGCGATCACCGGCGGAGAAAATTCGATGGCTTTTGTTTTGCGAGCAAGGTTGAGATCTTAGAAAAGTGACGTGGAACCGGTAGGCGTAGCTGTTATCGGCATCAAATTCATTTTGTTCTTGCTGAATTACTTTGTGACGGCTCCGTTGAATCTTCCCCTTCGGATTATTCCCATGTTTGACGACGCCCCACACTCCAAGTGCGATAATCGTTGTCTTTCTCTTCGGCGATGAAAACAGGTCCATAAGTCACGTTAATAGATTAGTGTTTAAATTAATGGCATAGGCGTTGTGCGCCTGACGGATTTCGCCTTTCACCGGAGCGGCGAGATGGCGCTACACCTTTGAGGCGCTTTTCAGATGTTTTTCCAGCATCAAAAACCCTGGACCAGAATTTTACGTAAATAGCGCAGGTGAAAGGCCCATTCGCCCCGCATTCCTTCGCATTTGTCTCCAGCGGCAGCTGATCCTAAAGATTCTATAACGCATTTTCCTCCACCTAAATTTGATCTCGTTTAATCGGGATGGATATCGAGCGATATCCGGAACTCTAGCCAATTTCTCTCGAACTTCCAAATACTGAGGAAATAGATGATACCATTAATTGCTAGTAAAGAATTTCTCGAACATTACATGCCAACACTTGGTTCTTTTGTCCTTAAGAAATTCCCAGCAAAGGGTTTTGATTACCTCTGATTCACTGCTGCCGAACCTACGGTCTTCATTATTGAAAGGAGCCACTTAACGATATACACGCTCTGCCTTTAAGATCCACCCCTTCTTATTAAGGGCTCTATTCCGCGGAAATCTACTCTAAAACGGACGAACTAGAGAAAAATAACCTTCCTGAATAACATTCTTAATACTCATCTATAATTTTTGGTTCAATTGTTTTATCTCAATGACACCAAAAGTGACCCTGATTTATCATCTTTAAGGGATTTGCGTACTGGGTAATTTTTTTTTTTTCACTTTTGATATGAGCATTTAGGATAGAAGGATGAGAAAAACTTCAAAGAGGAATAATCTATTGGGAAACACAATTTATTTACACAATTACACTGAAAATCACCTATGACGTATGGCAGGGGATGCATTATGTCATCATAGTTGTCCGGGTCGAAATTGGTGCGAATGTGCTTCATTGGTGCCGGGAAAGTTCCGACGGTGTTCGGAAAGCACATGGTGTTCATTGTGCTAGAATCGAAAAAAGCTGTTAAAATATACATACATAGTTTCTAAGCGCAAAATTTGAAACTGATCGGGTCCACTGTTCAATAAATTTGAAATTTGTAAAGTCATTTACGTCCACTACTGAGCATTAAAATTATGCAGAAAATCAAGGTTGACCAAATGTTTTGCAAAATGGCGGTCTTCGAACGTCTTCAAGGTTCTGTAAGTTCCAACCGATACGGTATCCATGTGAAAAAATCCATCGATTAAAATATAATACCAAATTATAAATCTGCGTTTCATCCTTTTCGATTTTAATGGCCACACTCGGATATTCGCAAACTTTATATAAAAGAAGGGCGAATCCTTATTTTGGAGGAAAATTTTACCTAGAGCGATGAAAATAGCGGTGGAATGGATGGATCAAATTACACAAGCTAACTCATAGCATGATATTCTCTGAAGCTTCCTGTAGTGTAACCTCAAATAAATCGTTGCGAACATTTTCGATGCCTATATGTAAAAAGACATTTCCATAACGCCACAAGGTCCAAATCTACATCCCTTTGTGATTCACTTTTCTGGGTGACAGCTAATTCTAAAACATCGATATTCTTGAAACTGCTAAGGCACTCACATTTCAATGTCTGTTCTTGGAAAAATTTTTATGTATCTTCGGATTAATGCGTATTGAATGTATTTTTCTGTAGATATGCATTTAATTCAGCAATGAGATGGAACAAAATAACCTAAAATTTCGATAAATTCGATCGAGCGATAATTTTGAGATTGCTTTCACGTTCCTCTACGTTTTTCTCATTAGGCTATAGAAACTGATTAAAACGAAAATGCATGGCACAAAACCTAGGTTATTACAAAGTGTAGCATTTTCCGTTACGTCCATTAAGAGCCGATAGTCTATTCCTAAGTGCAAACTAACGTTTTTAAACCCAAATAGAAGTTTTGTTCTGTGTATGTTTTTGCGCTATCTCTTTTTAATTTCTTATGGCAAAGGGTTAGATGTAAGAAAAGACTTGGTAGTGTCAATCTCGCTCGAATTAATTCGTATCATTACATTGATATTTTCATAATAATTATTATTATTGACGATTATAATCCTTCTATGGAAAGCGGCGGGTAGCGTTTGCAAGGGATTCTGTTAACAAGAGATATAGAGGACCAGTCGAGAAATCGATTTCCACTCTTTGCTAATTAATTTTTTGAGATCAAAAGAAATAGTGAACAGAAACTCTTCCTCTTCGGAAAAATCAATGAAATGTTTCAGTTCTTCTCTTTCCGTGAATTTTACCCGTTCTTCTTTAAATCTTGTTTTTAGTTATAGAACATTTCTCGGTATATATAAATTACTCCAAATTCCCTGGTTTTTTCCATTTGATTAAAACCTCCGGAAAAAACGATTTATTGTGGAAAGTTTCGTAGATGCGTATAGTAACGAAGACCTAGTACTTTAATTTGGCGCAACTCTTCTTCTTGCATATCTACATTTTAAACTGAATAATCTCCGGCTAAAGACTGCCAAGAATGCACTTTTCTTAGTTTTCTCAGTATAATCAATATGACCTTAATCTAACTGCGTGATAAATCGACACTTTGTCAATCAATCATTCGTCAAATCCCACCAGAAAAGTTACACTTATAATTATAATCCCGGAACATAAATGAGCGACAAAAAATTTCTCACCGACTTCTGAGGATTAAATAAACGAGCTGCGGATGCAATCTAGAGCATTCGCTACGAAATATGGAACTGTAATGCATCTCCACGAAGAGCCTTTGAGTCGGATTAATTCTCAGGATGTTCATTAATCACCACGGACGCCGTAATTTAAAATTTACATAGCGCTGTAGTAAAGAAAACTGCAAAAAAAGGCTCATCAGTCGTAAATTTTGGTGTACTCTGAAATATACTGTTAATTAGATGCCCATTCAAAAGTGCCTAACAAATTGAAGCCAATGGGAATGGGAAAAGAAGAAAAGGAGTGGCCTACAGTGACGATTTTACCTTTGTTCATTTGATTATTACTTCATTTCTTGATACTTCTCTACAATTTATTATATAGAAGCTGAAAATGATTGTACTTAAACTGAAAGAAGATGCTGAAAAATATTCGGGCGACTTTATTTTCGAAACTTCTCACTTCATTCTCATGTTGACCGATGCTTCATGTCGTTCATGGTCAACAGGCAAAATCAAGACATCTTAAGAGGTTAACAAAAAATTATTTAACGATAAATACACGAAAATGTCTTAAATCTGATCTCTTCAAAGTAGTTCAGAGAAAAACGCTATTTTCTGTTGCACAGTCTTCAGAAATATTTTGCTGTGTTGTTGCGTTGCTTTTAGAGACGAATCGCACGACCAAACTGGTACTCACGAAGGAATTCGCTCTCAAATGATTGCTCAAAATAAAGTTGATGACTTACTCGCCCTATGCTTGACAAGTAAATGGTGTAGATCAAAAAGTAACTTGTTTCCTAATGATTTAAGGAAAATTAACATATACCCTTGTTCACATCGTAATGAGTCTTTCCTTAATTTTGTAATATTAATTTCCTAAAACGTCTTCAACTGATTATACCAGCTTACAATATTATGAATATAAGATGTTTACTTCGAAAAATGTCTCCTTTCTCATCATATATTACACTTACAGGCACCATACGATTTCATTAATGAATGCGGATTTGTTAGTCCATATTCCATAGGAATTGTAGCCAATCGTCCTCCAATGAGGTGTACTTTGAGAGGCGCTTAAACAGCACTTAAGAGCGTCTTTTAAGAAAAGTGGAGAATGGAAAGGGAAGAGATTGTTTCGTTCGATTGGCTAATAATAACGCTCCAGTGAGAATAATAAGTCCGCTTATCCCGATGGCGTTTGATTAGGAATTGAACGATGGTATTAATGTTTTTCTGATACAGTTTTGTTGCTGCACTTCGTGACAATGTCGAGACACAACGTAGCCGAGGGAATTCTGTTGGTTTTGGATGTGCGATTCAGTTAAATTTTATATCAATGCCTGAATCAATGAATTATTTCTTGTTTTGCATACCGTTAAAAAAATTAAAGAAATCGTTAAATGTTTATCGTACCACTTACAAGGGTAATCAACAGGGATAAATCTTAAAGAAATGCATTATTAAAAGAATTTTACCGTTTCCGAAGCAAGCCATGGCTAATTTAAGAAACAAAATTGAGAATTCGAAAACCGAGGGCTATTGAAATGTATCCTAAAATTTATAAACATACGCATCTATAACTTTTATTTATGGTATATATACGGATTTCACGGAAAAACTAAGTTTTCTTCCAATCATGAAGTTTCAGACTTTTAGCGGAAATAATTATTTATGATCACATGTGTATAGAATTATAATTTTTTATTTGCTTTTACGTAGCATGCAAGGTAGTTTCTGTGTTATTATTCATAATCATTGAAACGACCTGAAAATATCGATAACTTTCTTCTTTTGACTTTTAGTGTATTATAAAACTCTAGCCTCAAGGAAATCCAAGAGTTCAAAATATCCAAGCCCTGAACCCTTTCGTCACCCAGATGTTGAGATAAGGCATCCTCTCCGGCATTTTCCACAACGGTGATTTTTTGGATACTACGGTATCTCCTTGAAAATCTCTGATAAGCATTAAAGGCGAGAAAAGGACCTCAAGAAGTGATTTGGGTTCAATGTACTCTTGTATCCTGTTTAGGTCAATTTTTCAGCCTCAGAGTACTGCATTAACTTCCTTTTATGTTTAAGCTCCTTCCTCCAGTAAATGTGCTCAATCTTCACAGACCAACGCGGAGATATCGTATTGGGAGTGACTGCAGAATCATCATAAACTATACTTTATAAGCTTATACCTTCATAAAACATAAACATATATTCCTTGAATTAATATCCATAGTATTTATGTAATCTACTATACATTTCTTTCAACTTAAGTATGCTAAAATTTAATTTTATCATAGGCGTTCCGTTGGTTAGTGATGAAGGCTTTTCAGTCTTAATTTTGTCCTAAAAAGAGGACTTTTTTATTTCCACTATCACTTTAAGGAAAATTGCCTTTAGTCATTAACCGGTGAATCATTTACAGATGACATTAACTTGTTATCGATATTTCAACAGGTTTGTTTTGGGATGCTTTTTAGAAAAAACTTCAGATTACCTGTAATCTTCAATTAGAATATTCATAGTGGTTTACTAGTGGAGTGAAGGTGAAACTGTTGAAAAAGGATAACCATGGATCGTTTTAACTATGGAAACAAAAGGCAATTCCAATGCCAATTCATTGCATAATATATAAAATTTTGAATTAGACAATATTTATCGTCAAAACGACCGTTTTGTTTAACTGCTAACTCTTAAAAGTAAAGATGTAAGCAAAATTTATATTCCTACCTTATAAACCACACAAATATATTCTGTAAAGCGCAATACAAAAATTTTTCAATGAATAATATCCATGACTTCAAGATTTATTTGTAAACAATATTTTAAGTCCCAATCTGCATCTGAATCTTATCCGAAAAGACAATTTAACGTGTAAAGAAACGCAGATAAATTGGTCATCTACTCTAAAATACTTGTTGTTACTATATGCATATTTTTCTGAAATAAAATTCTAATTATGAAAATAAATGTTTGCAAATATATCTCATATACTCTCACAAACAATATTGCTTGAGGTTATGAATGTATAAATATATATTTTAAATTGTTAAGTTTAATTTTACTTGCAACAGAAAAATATATAAACGTGGTCTTAGACTCATTAATTACTTACCGTATCCCTGGTGACAGTGAAATGAATAAGGATAAATGGCTTTTGTAAAAATAGGGCGCTTTAAGGAGGACGAAACGAGATAAGTCGATGTCCGTGGAAAAAGGCCTTCCAGAAGGACAGCACTATCCGAATGCGGGTCTCTTCCAAACATTCTTTTCCCAAGGGTTTTCTTCTTTTTCATTTGTCTCTTTTTGTGCTCGTCCCTTTATACTTCTCTCTCGACAACACGCAAACCCAACACGAGCCCAGCGCCACCACCGAGTGCCAACACAACAAGAGCTTTCACTATTCCTCGCATGGTGTCTCGTCGATGCCTGCCAACATAGGACTGAAAATGATGGCACATTCTCCCGTCAACACACATTTAAGACGCATCTCGAGATGATCTTAGCAGCGCGTCAAAGCGATTCTTCTTTCTGTAGGACAAGTCCTCCATGACAGTCTCGCGAACTTAAAGCTGAGGTGCTAATCCTAAGGAAAGACAGCACAAAAGTGAAGACTAAACTGTCTGCATTTTCGTTCTAAATAGAGCGGGCATACTTGGATGCTACTCAATATAATTACTTATTTTCAGCTATTCCGTCGTATCTCTTCGTATCACTTTGTTAATTTAAAGATTCAATTTTAAATCGAACAAGTTAGGTACGTTCTTCATAAGGTTAGTGACAAGAGTGTGTGTACAACGACCGGGAAGGTTTATCCAACCGTTCCATTTCATGTTTTATTTTAATAAATTGTATTTTAAACATGCGTATGGTCAATCGCTGACTTAAAATCATTACGAGAGGTATGTGAGCTTTATTTTCATGTTTTACTGAAGAGAAGAATTTAATTTCCTACCGTTCATTCAGAAGGTATGAGATAGTGTAACGTTCACACACTAAAGTTTTCACCCGCATACGGATTTAACCTCCCCTGCATTTTGCGTCAGATTTTTCGAATTCGGGTCAAAGTTCATCTCTCTTTTTTATTTTTCATATGACATTATATATTTTTATGCTTATGATGTGATAATTTCATCTATTCTTTTGAAGTTCTCGGGAATTATCGAATCGCTAAAAGCGTTATTTATTTTAAAATATTTTGTGGTAAATATAGAAAAAAATTATAGAGATGATATACTATAATATCATCAAATCTGTAAGCTGCCGTCGCCGAGTTTGCTGTCTTAATATTGAATTTATTGCCTCGATAATCTCCTTAATATCCGAGAGATATTTATTGGAATTGAGATAGTGGTAGAACCATGGTACATACCATTGGTAAGCCCAAAAGTACTTAGTGAAAATTTCTCTTAGCTCTCTGCTTCCGGAATTTTAAAAATTGTTCGTCAAAGAATTACAAGACGAAATCTACTCCAAGTTATATTAAATCCAAGTTATTAAAGGTTATGATATGGACGAGTGTTCATATCGAGTCGAAAAGTTCTGACACAACTAAGATATCCATCGCAATTAATTTAGGATAAATATTTAGTAGAATATTTGTTTGCTCTATTATGTTATGCGCTACAGATTCCTCCGTGAATGATATCCTCACCTGCCTTCCCTTTGTATCAGGGTTTTTCATTGGAAGTATTACATTTCTTAGTTTTACTCCTAATGCCGTGAATAAAAGAGAATTTTAATAAAAGACGCTGTAAAATAAATATGGGTAGTCTGATATATTTATATAATCTATATAGGTAATATTATATAATCATGCAAAATTGAAAGTAAACTCTGTTGTTTTCCACAGTAACATTCTGTCTACCATTGGCAAACACCAGGAGTTCTGGCCTAACATTGTGGAAAGCGATCTAATGCAAATCAAAATTGGTCCATCAAAAATTGATCTTCGTTATACGATGCAGTACTTTCATTTGAAAGGTTTCAGTTCAACTAATATCAAAGCCGAGTTATATTCTACTTTGAGGGAGTCTGCTCCTTCGTTTACAACAATATAATATGGGAGTTAAAATGAGGCCGTACGATCTTCCAAGATGCACATCGCAGTGGTCGACCAAATGAGGTTTCCACGCCATAAATGGTGAAGAAAATTCACAAATGGTGTTAGATGGCCGTCGATTAAAAGTGCGTGATCTAGCAGACATGGTAGAAACCTCAAAAAGTGCTGTGCATTGCGAATTGACTGAACATTTGTGCGCGAAATGGGTCATTTGCTCACAATGGAATAAACAGCTCATGAGGATGTTTCAATCGTTTGTTTGGCGATATTTTACAGCAATAAAACAGAGGTTTTGCATCGATTAATAACCATGGATGAAACATAGGTCCAACACTTTACACCTGAGACAAAGGAACAGTCAAAAACAATGGACTGCAAGGGGAGAATCGGCTCTAAAGAAGGCGAAGGCAGTTCCATCTGCTGGCAAGACCGTGGCTTCAATTTTCTACATCTACATCTTCCTATGTACCCTGCAAGCCGCCTATGGGGGTTTGGTAGGGGGTTCTTGCACCATGATTCTACTCTCCTAATCGGATATTCTTTCGCGTATCGCTCACGAAAAAGATTAATTTTTGATTCGATTCGTTCCGGCGTCTATCTCTCTGATTTCCCTCTCAGAATCAGAACGGCTTATATAACATGGAGGACGCATTATATCGGCAACATCTTCTACGAAGGTACCCTCTCTAAACTTATTTAATAAATTTATCCTTTGTTTAAATCTTCTATCTTCTAGAGATCCCTGCGTCCTGAAGCATTTGGGTAACGTTCACACCCGTTTGTCGTAACAATTTTTTACAAAACCTCACCTATCGCCTTTCACTGTACTTTTTCTAATTCTCGAACACAACACTTTTCTGCAGGGTCCCATACACTACACGCATATTCAAGGTGAGGCTTGACCAACAACGTAACATCTCTCACGGACTTTTTCTTTGCTACTACCAACTATTACCTTAACGAATCCGAGTTTCTTTAGAGCTCGTCCACATATATTACGACTGTAGGTTTCCCATATTAAGTTCTTTTGTGAGGGTTACTCCAAGGTATTTCACCGATTCGACTGTTAATAAAGTTTTCCCTAGGAGGCTATACGAATAATCATTGACATTTTTCTTTTCAAAGAAGTTTATTACCGAGCATTTGTCTATATTGATCTATAATTGCCAGTTGTGCCATCATTTCATAATTTTATTTAAAACATTATCCAGGATTATTCTATGATATGAACTTTCTGTATAAATTTACCTGTAAATTACCATGTTGTCTGCAAATATCCTAACTTTGCTATAAATGTTTTTGCTAAGATCGGTGATGTACTCAAAAAATGGTAACGGTACCGATTACGCAAGGAAGTAACATATCACACTATAGAAATTCGCAAAGTACACACATTTTAATATCCTTAACTTTTTACCATCTCTTAAAAACCTGAGCTGATAAATAATTTTACAAAGCATACTTAACAAATTATTAACATTATTTGGCCATTTTAGGGACAATTCTTCTCTGACACCAAGAAATTTAACATTACTTACAAAAGTTGTCATTATTATTTATCTCAACTATTGGGTTACATGCTATTAAAAAGAAATTGCAATCTATTTGTTTTAAACGTAGCAAAGGCTGAAATTGTCGAAAAATGTTAAATGCAGCCCAGAGCGTCGTGAAGGTTGAATGAGGTGTTCCACCTTCGGAATGAACACTCCATAGATGGCACCTGCATCGCATGAGGGGTGCTCCTTTTATCTTAGACACTCCGCTCCCTTATGCTCATACACTCAATCATCCTCATTTTCATAACTCTCTCCACCTTCGCTTCTCCCCCGCACATGCATAATGCAAGGCCTTATTTCATGCCTATCTTCTTCTCTTCGTCCTCACTAATTATCCTCCTCCTTCAATTCTCCTTTCTCTTCCCTTCTGATCGCTCACATTTCCCCGTAATACTCTTATATCCGGAAGCGAGAAAGTCAGAGGCTCTCAATCACGGTGGTGTGGACACCCCATGCCACCATCTATTTTCTGCTTCCTCGCCTCTGTCTGCCCCTCGCACATTCTTTTGTCATTACGCGTCTCCCTCTCAAGAGATATTTTCCCTCCGTAGGCTTTTCTCTCTCCAATAGGCGTAACTGCTTCCGTTAATGTTTCCATGGATTGAATCTAAGACTTGGGAGACTCAATATTCCCGCTTATTTGAGTTACTGCTTCTGTAATTCCTTTTCCCCGACTTTCTACCAACTTCATGTTAGAATTCTTCTCCTTCCACTATTTATCGAATCCATAAATTTTCCATTCCTATTTTCTCATGCTTCTATCATTCCTTTTTATCTTCTTTAACCTCAACTTTCCCAATCCTTTATTTTTCCATGTCCTCCACGTGTTCCATTTCTACCCGGTTCTTTCCCATGTTTCCTCCTACTTCACTATTTTATAATACTTTTACATATATTCTTCATGTAGTGCATTTTATAACCCTTGTTTCTTTTCTCATTGGGTAAAATATTGCTATTTTAAATTATCAATCTAATGTAGCTTCTTTTCACTTTTTTTTGCTGCTCTTACATAATTACTATATTTTAGCTTCCACTGTAAATTTATTTTCACACCTCCTTTTTTGGATGTTTTTCCCAAATTATTTCTTTATTATCAAAGATATTCTAACATATATTTTTAGGCACCCGGAATTTTGGTCCGCTGCGATATTTTTAGAAGCAAATATCCATCTTAAGATTTAAATGCCAACTTTAAATTGTTTCACTGTAATTACACTTACTATCGGTTAGTTGAAAGAGGAAGCCTTTGAGTCTTAATTCCACCTACATAAAGACCTTACCACAACTATTACCTCATAGAGCCATTTTATTTAGTTTCTTACTTTTATTCCATCCAGAACTTCATTTTTTTCTTCTGATTCATTGACTTTCTTCTACCTCTTTCCCCTCTTTTCATCATAGTCCTCTCCTTTAGCACTATTTCAAAACCATTTTGTGCGACTATTTCACTGTTTTTGCTCTCTCTCTTTTCCACTTTCACGTCATCTTTAAATTTCAACTTCACCATTTTAACTCTCTCCATTCTCTTCTACTTCCGCTTAATTCCGTCACTCCATACCCTTTAAGTCCTTCACCTTCTTTTACCCTATCTTTTTTCACTACCCTTCCCCCTTTCATATCTCATATGTTTTCTTCCGACCCGTCTCCCCTATTCATCCATTTTCCCTCACTCCCTTACCCGTCCTCTACTCTATTCCTCCCTCCACTCTTATCCTCATCTCTCCCTTTTCCTACCTCTTCTCCTGTTTTCTCTCTTCTTTTCCCTTCCTCACCCTCCCTCTCACATCAATTTCGCTGTCTACCTTCCCTCCCGTTTGTAGAGGGGGAAATATTACGAGCACAGCCCAAGTCCATTGCTATGGAATAAGAGAAGTTTATGCTTTCGCATAGTCTCATGTTAAGCATTTTCTCTTAAAACATCTTCGGGTACGTACAATGTGAAAATTTTTGAGTATTTGTAGTACTGCAACATTTTCTCTTACAGTGCATTACACTCAGATGGTTTTACTGTCGGTTTTTCTGTTTTCCGAGCCATATTGCTGTCAGAATATTTTCCGGAATTCAAATTTCCGTGTTCAGTTCTACTGCACTCTACAATATATTATGGAGCACTAATATTGGAGGACGAAATCTCGGAATAAAAAACGAAACTTTAGACGAAGCAATCCCATTTCATTCTATTATCTAGGGTAACGAGCTGATCAGAAGACATACACTTCCGGCTTGTCGCCCTGAGCAAGTATTATTGCTATAATGTCCCGTTGCCATAAACAGGATGACAGCCATTAATCTCAAATGACAGACATTTAAGATTAAATTACCGAAACTTTGGAAGTGAAAATCATTTTACTCGAGGCAGCAGAGCATCGTTCCAGACCTTAGAAATAAATATATTTGAAAATAGGAAATGATTCTAAAAACTAAATCTTTATCCCCTAAAGGGGATCCGGTTCGGCGAAGTAATGGAGCACGTCGTTGTTAGCTCACTTATGAAGTTCTTAGCAATCGTTCCCTCAGTAAGAACAAACACGATTTTGAAAGGCCAGTTCTTGTGAAACTCAACTAGATTTATTCCTTCGCGATATCTTAAAGTCTGTTGAGAGTAAAAAAGAAGTGGACGCTATTTTCCTTGATTTCAAGAAAGCTTTCGATAGATTACAAATTAATTTACAAATTAAAATTATCAAGTATTAACAAGGAAGTATTCGACTGGGTCGAGGAGATCATTTAAGAGACATAACAACTAGTCTATGTCTATGTAAGTACCCTACAAGTAGCCTTTCGGGGTGTGGCAGGAGGTGCATGCACCATGAATCTATTACCATAATCGATTACTTACGCGTAGCGTTCACATAAAAGTAGTACTTGACGGCGTTAGCTTGGAATATGCGGCAAGTACATAGGACCCAGCGGATGAAACTCGCAAACTGAGAAATGTCAGCGCAAGGCGATACGAGTCGTTAAAAAGTGCTAAAAAGTGATAAAAAGCAAGCTTTACGGAAATGCCCTCAAATGCAAGTTGGAATCTCTTGAGATAAAGGAAATTAGAAGCTAGGCTGCGGTCGTTTAATAAATTCAGAGAAGGTACAGTTACGGAAGAAGTAATTCGTATTTATGCGACCCCCTGCTACTTGGGCTGATCCAAAAATAAGTCAAATAATGAGAAATAGATGCAAGGAAAAGCCGTTATAGGGACTTAAGCTTTCCGCGAATGGTATGGGAATGGAAAAAGCTAAATAGAAGGCTTGGTGTTAACACCCCCTGCCACACGTCCACAGGAAGGTTACAGGGTATTTATGTAGATGTAGATGAAGGGGAAATAAATTTAATTGTTTTGTAATTTAGTCTTTGGTCACGTATATCAATGAATCAGAATATTGTATTAGGTATATAAAATATCGTATTTAAAGTGATGATGCGGTATTGATGTCGCCTTATTTTCTGGATAGATTACCATAATTATAAAAAGAAAATTTCTGAAAAAGATAATTTTCAATTGCAGAAGCTAATTATCAAATAACAAATTGCAGTTAAAAGTTGGTGAGTTTGAGAATGACTAAGAAGAATTTTGAAGCATTGAGAGCAAGCTTTGCTTTGAAGGATGTCACTTGGGCTATTGGCATTCGCATTAAAAACAGCAAAACATTGGATGAAAAAATATTTGGAGATGACAGTTCCGTTAAATCGTAGATTAGCTTAGCATCGACTCATCATAAGCAGATGACTATCTTAATGTGTTTAGTTTTCCATTTCCAGTTATGGAAGCTTACAAATTTAACAACTTCATCGTTTGGTACTGGAGCCATTACAAGAAAACGGATGTCTATGAATAGTATTCGTATTTGCTTTATGGTTGCAAATGTTGTAATTGAAGAAATACTGAGATATCAGCCTTTTAAAACAGCGAAAATGTAGATGTGGAGAAGAAAGCTGAAAATTAGTCGTTCCATTGAGCAAATAAATCTCGAAATCTTAAAGCAAGTGGACGAACAGGGACGATTGAAGAGGTGAATATGATGGAGCAAGGAAGAGTCTTGAGTCATGTACTGAGGCATAACAGGCTGATTATAGCAGTTTTAAATAGTTAAGGGTTTGGAGAAAAATAATGGGACGACCAAAGAGAAAATACGTACAACCCCAGGGAATAGCAGAAGGTCGGAACTTCAGGCTGCAGCGATGAGACTTGCCTTCAGATGAGGAATGAATGTATAATTTTTCTTGCAGCAATACTTATATTTGTGGCTAAATCGATTGTCATTTTCGGTCAATTGACTTGATTCGTCAGTTTCTCAAGGAAATACATATTTTTCATAGTGATCAGTAAGTACGCATCTCTAATTGAGTTTAATATCGTTGCGAAGATATAACAGATGATGCGCATAAATTATTCCCTACTCCTGCAGGATATTCCGTTGTAATAGCAAAAGGTTCGTCTTGGCATATTTTGCTACAGATAGACGTCGTATATTTTCACTAAATTAAGTACCTCCTCGATTTTTTTCTTCGGTACATCTCCCGTCATATACGCATCCTCCAGATGCTGCTAAAACGTGCGAATCTTCATATCTCACATTTAAAATTGTAATTCCAGCAAATCTCATCCAAGCTACCCGAGACTACTCCAGGCGTGGATGTACCATCCTTTGACTGTCGGCATATGGCCCAGTGTCCTTAATTCAGTGAGGTGAACTTGTTACGCAGCGCGATGTTATTTAATAAAAGAAATCCTAATTTATTACATTCATGCGCAGCCTTCGGCCGGAAAGAAGAGTCACTCCGATTCGGAAAAAATTGCCATCCGCATTTCCGTTTGCTTCTCGGATGCGCCTAATTCAGATTGGAAAACGCGAAGATTTGCGAATGCAAAATGTCGTTGAGGAGGAATTTTATGCGAGCACCACTGTCGCTTCGCGTCTCCCGCTGATTCCGTCAATAAATTGTAAAGTACCGATCTTCTCTCGTCACAGGATCCTCGTAATTCTTTATTTACTAAATTTGCATCGCTAAAAAAATTCTGAATCGTCCTTCAATGTTGCAAATATGAAGAAATACGCAGTAGCTATGTACCTTTTAATTTCTCGTAGTTTTAATGCATCGTCCAACGAGGATAGAGAATTTCTTTCTTAGCCCTATCCGAAGAAATCTTTTTAAATTTCCATTTTTGACATTTCTCGAATTAAATTGTAATTACTTCCAAACATTATCTTCTCAAGTCACACGTTTCACATCTTTTAGACAAGAGACCAAAATTCACCAAAATTCTAAATGAAGCTTATATAATATTTCACAAATTCTTTTTAAAATGGTAAATATCTGTTAAACTAATTAACGATCGAGTTACTATTAATCAAACGTAAGCATTATCAAAGTAAGTGCACGGTTTAAAGTTTAAATCTTAATCAACATACTTCAGTCTCATCGACATGTTCGCAGGTCGCACTGTTAATACGTGTCCAAAGGGTTGGGATACAATCATTCATGAAAAACAACAGATATTCCAATATTTCCAAATATTAAAAAATTATAAATAAACGATAAAACCGTACGAAACCATAGAAAATAGCAAAAATCCTATGTTAATATCATGAAAGCCTTGTTATAATTCCTGTCAGTGTCCAAAAATATAACACGGAACGTTTTTGCGGCTTCAAAGCGATCTAAAAGAGAGAATCTCTTGCAGTAATTCATCAAGCAAATTCAAATTTAGATAGCTGATCATTTTTAGTATACTTTTCTAGAGAAGAACTCATCACCAATGTCATCAGAACGGTGTTAGTTCGTTGAAGCGCATGCGAAAAGCAAATAAATCTCATCTCATCGTAAGATCTCTATTATTTGGAAAATTTATATAGAAAACCTCATTGGAGCCATTGCGTGTGTATACATTAAGTTTTTGTTAAATATTCGTGTCCTTATTCGTATCCGAGAAATTATTCAACTCGAAGTTGAACATTTCAGAGAAACTGTAAAAAGTTAATTTTTATCGATGACTGTCATTTTCCATATAGATTGAAATGCATTACATGTAAATGATTGATAGCATTACGAGCTTGGTTTCCGAAAATATTCATCTATACTGATATCTTCAACAACAGAAAAACAAAATCAATATTCATTTACAAATTACATGAGAGGATACATCGATGCAAATAAATGCGAACCATTTAAAATTATATCTATTTTTAGTTTTAATATGAATCCTATTTCGCATCAAAATTATTGAAATGCGTATTGAGCCAGGTGTGAGACAAAACCCCAAAGATAATTTCTCTCGAGGGATTTATCTTCCTTTGCAGTTGTCTTATTTCACTATAACTTATTAGTTCTAGTTGTTATGTTTATGAATTAATGTATCTGCTTTTCAGATGTATTTCAACCTGCCTTTATGGTAAAACTTAGCTAACTATCAGTATGTTTCGCAGGTTGTTCACACTCTTTTTGTGGGTGTTTTCCTTCTGTGGTTTACTACTACATGAAAATTCTTCGAATCTTTTATCCTATATTTGATGGAGTCCAGTGATTTTTGTGAAAAAGTATGTATTTCATTTACAATTAGGATATCTATACTCAACAATATTACCACTTGTTCGAATTCCAATGAATATCACTTCCGATTAATTTTAGAAATGAACAACTATGAGCTTTTTCCAGCTTACACTTTAAACGGAAATAAAAAGAAAATAATAGTGGGTCTTTCGCAGAAACGTTTATCGACAAGTATGATCTGTACACGCAGCCTTTAGATTACGTAGAATTAGACAGGAAATAGCCATAGCGTGATTTTTGCAACAAAAGTCTGCGGAATACATTTTGGCACTCGAACATTCTGGGAATTATTCTTCTAAACCGGCGCTAAACTTCATGAAATTCCATTCCCCAAA
Organism: Ladona fulva; assembly: GCA_000376725.2. Taxonomy (NCBI): domain Eukaryota; kingdom Metazoa; phylum Arthropoda; class Insecta; order Odonata; family Libellulidae; genus Ladona; species Ladona fulva. The sequence continues at coordinate 406,242 of KZ308430.1, read as the reverse complement.
AGAGTCGTCCATCTTCTATGTCCGGTGTTTCCTTTTCCTGCAATCGAATTCCCCCAATGCAGCGTTTCTATTCCACACTCTCCGCTTTGCTCTCTTCCAAAAAAGCTACACGCCGCGTATTTTTCCAAGGAATCCGACACCGTCCGCTCATATTTTTCTGTTTCGTAGTCGAGGACCGGGCCTCCGGCATTCCACCTTCGTTTCCCCTACTTCATCCCACGCCCACCCCTCTACCACTTGTCAACCCGGGATCCCGCTTTCCCGGGACTCTGAGGCAAAAATAGCTTTCTCTTCTCGCAGAAAATTCACTTTATTCACTGTGAATTTCAGTCATATGTTGAAGTTTGTTCACAAAATCCCTTTGCTAAACATATTTTCTGTTACTAACTCCGACGATTACACACAGTCCGAAATGTCAAAATTTAATTACGTTACACATTCGAATTTCATATCACATCCTTGCTGAGATACAATTTTGAGCGGAAATTAGAATTTTGCATGAATTTCATTTCCATCTCTTTTCCATTTTTCGTCTTTCTTGACACTTAGAAATTAATTCACTGCTTTTAAATGTTTTTTATGTGATTTTTCGTAATGTTTTCTTATGATTCCAAAAGGTCGACTACTGTATTTTGGAGCAACTCTAGGGTATACTTACATCGTAGTTTCTGCTCTGACAGATATTTAATTTCCCCAAAAAATCCATTAATCTTTCTGTTCATACTTGTACAAAAATAGGGAAAATAATTTTCTGTGAAATGCCCGACTTACTTATTCTGATTTATAATTATATATAGTAAGGTGAACTTTTGTGTTCAAGGAAATGGATAGAAGTCCCAATGGTGATACAGATCCACACTGCTCGTAAACACTCTCCCAGCAAAGAGAAAAATAATTATTCAAATATATTACACTTTCAACTTGTAATAAATCTCGAGAATGAATTAGAATCCTGAGGTTTACCCTCAATTACTGAATCTCGTGTTAACTCCTACTACTATCCAACAATGAAGAAATTTTCGTACCTTTAGAGCTATCAAATATCAAAAAAAGAACTAACTTAGTATGGCCAGCAGAAAAAATAGTCGTTAAAATGGCCTCTTTGATTCCTGTTGGAAATCTATATTATTTGAAAAAATCCAATGATAGATGGAGACCGAAACAATTGTCGTAAAATAAATTACTTGTGGAGAGTACATCATTATTTAAAATATGAAAAACTATTTATCAAAATATACAAAATACCTTCTCAAACTTACTATTTCTACAGTGTCTTTGTAATTTCCTGCTTAATACGAATTCATTTCCTGCTATACTTTGATTCCGAGTCAGTGTAAAAAATCTGTGATGCGTGAAGAAATTGTTGAGTTCCAATTTCAATTAAAATTCTTGTCAAATCAGCCATAAAAAATATTATTATTATTTTCTTCCACCATTAGAAACGTATGTGCCCTTAGGTCATATGAAGACTTCTGGCAGAACTAAGTAAGAAGACCACTTCAGGCAAATTATTCCACTCCTTAATCCCTCTATTTATAAACTAATACTTAGCTAAATCTGCTCTTTGTTTCTCAGCTTTAACTTCTGCTTATGATCCTCCCGAATGATAGTCTTATTCCGCTTCCCATCTCATTCCTCGCCTCATCAGCCTCATCTCAGCCTCGCCTCCATTTCTTACCTGAAATATGCCTACCAATCGATTTACTCTCCGCCTTTTTTTCTGATTTTTCCCAACCAATAATTTCTAACATTTTCAATAAGCTCTCCTCTTTCTTAATTCCCCATAATACATATCTGTGGGCACTTACGATTCACTCTCTCGACTCATTCTCATTTTTTGATAGATAGATTCTCATATATTTGTCGCATATTCTAATATTTCCTTCACTATTGCTTTAAACCCTAACTCATTCGCTTTCTTAATATTTCCCTTTGAGTTTCTCTTCATGTAATGTAGATTTTTAAACAATTTAGATGCGATATTGTTTATATGGGTACTCAACTCCAAATTGTAATTCTTAAACCTCTAATTACCTAATTTTTTTTCACGCTATGAATTTTCTCTGCTTTGCACTCGTTAATAATATCTCTCTTTCCTCTTACTGGTGAATATTTTATGCTTTTACTAAAGCCCTCCTTAACAGCTTCAATGTCTTCCTGTAATTTTTTGCTATCGTTTTCACAATTTATCTCTCTGTAAATTATGCAGTCGTCCGCAAAAAGCCCGATTATTTAATTTGTGCGTTTCGATAATTCATTTATGCAGATTAAGAAAATAAAGGACCCGATTACGCTTCTCCGAGGTAATCCTAACGTTATTTGTGTTTTTTGGATAGTATTTGGCCTACTTTTACTCGCCGAGCAATCAGCAATTAAATAGTTTCGGAACCAGCTTTTGACTCTCTCATGTATTTACATTTCTCCTAGTTCTGCTCCCAGCGATTCCGTACTATTTCAGATGCCTTGGATAAATCTATTACTATGGCATCTACGTCCTTTTTCTGATGTAATGATTCTGAAGTATTTTGGCATAAACCGAGCTACTGCATTTGAACCCTTGTTGATATTTTCGCAACCACCCAGCTTATGAAAAATATCTTGTTTCTACTCTCTTAATTTCTAGTAGACACCACAATCTGACTGTCTGATATCTTATCTGAATCTGACAGCTTACATCCACATCTGCTGCTAATACTAATTGATGGTTTGAAAAAAAATTTCATATTATTTAAATGGAAAAGATAGAATTATTTTCTCGTAGTCGCTGAGAACTTCCTTCGGCTGAGAAAATTGTTGTTAAATCGCAGCAAATACTCTGCATTTTGAGCAGACGATTGCTTGTTGATCTTCATTAGTCAGAATCATTTGGAATGACGAAAACAGTTTCTTCAGTAAAATTTGCTTGGGGAAATTAGGATATGAAATTCAGATTCTCGGGGAAGCCAAATAGCTTTGGATCGATCCATGAGAAGACGTAGATCAAGAGAACGGAAAGAAAAAATTCAGGGGCAAGTATACTTGAATATCTAAAACTAGCAAAGATACATGCTGGTATCTGATGAGAAAAAAGGCGTCGGACAAAAAATAGGATAATTTGATAAGAGAAGATAAGAGGGTAAAAAGAAAAGAAACGGGAATACACGAACATTCTTAGAAAGCATTTCTTTTTTGACTGTGGAATTGTTGCCACGATTGTCGCAGGAATTCCAAAAGAAAATTTTAACGCCCTCTGTCCCATTTTCTGGTTCCGAAGCAGAGCAATGCTTTTTTTGCAAATATATATTGACCGTGTAAGCCGAATTCATTCGGTTCCGACCTTTTTCCATTAGACGAGACGGAGATGTTCCTCGAATCGCCGCGAGCGTCGTTTTCGTGTCACGGAATTGAAATCCACAGCCTCTATATAAGAAAGGAATCTCCTGCTCCTTGCATATTATATACGGTACATCGCAGTTGTTACTGATGCGGCCAATGACGTATGCAAATTTTTAATCAGTTGGGAAATCGATTTTGAACTAAAGGAATATCTTTTGGAATTGAATTTTAGTTGATAGAACTCTGAGAGCGTATGGAATATTTCGGTCCCTCTTACTTATGCCAGAATCTCATTTCCAAAATTTATCTTGGAATACTCGGAAAATCATTAGAATGTAAATTTATAGAAAACCTATCTAATGGTTAAAGCTTTTAGAAACAAGATGAATGAAATCCTAAGCTTGTTGAAAGTTGAATACTGAGTATGAGCTTTACGTATTTCACCGTGCTTTTATATTTAGAATTGGATGAACGCAAGAACAGATATTGCAAAAAGTTGCTGGAAATTTCATGGAAATGAACTGGAAATGATTCCCTGGAAATGAACTTGTAAATCGAGGAAGAAAATGCAATTCTACGTTTGCCTGGAGCTTTCCAATTTGTGCTTAACATGTGAAAAAGTTTCAAAGAAGAGCGGATTGGAGTTACTTTGCCTCATATGTCCTTCTTCACTGTAATATTCATTAATTATAAACTAAATTCTTAAAATGTGCAGAATATTCATGTGTAACGCAAATCAGTATTTACTTAAATAATATACACTTAATGTGTACGTATTTAGTTTGTAATAGTTTTAGGGTGAAAATCACAATTGTTCAGATTTTATGGAAGTTCCAAGTTAGATGAAAACACCTAGGTCATACTTAATTGTGATAACAAATTATATAAGCAACTACATATTTTATAATTTTAATAATTATCATATTGTTCTACGCACTACGCAAATTATATGCTCTGAAATAGAAGGTATGGTATCATTTTGCCAAATAAGAATTATTAATTTTATTTACGGTATGAATAATGTATGGCATAATATATGGCTCGTAAATAACTACGTCGTTGCTGTTTTATCGTTAGCTGAGAATATTTCAGGGTCCGTGAACAGGAATTTTGGAATGTGAGATATACCTAGTTCGATTAGTAGAAGTAGCGTAAAACTATGGCAAATCAATTCCTTTCAAAGGAATTCCATGATTCCAAAAATGAAATTATAAGAAAAATGTCATGAAATTGAAAAATAATTGCCATTCATAGGTAATATTCTAACGTAATAAATTGATTGCAGAGGTTTAAAGGGATACTACTTTAAAATGCATTCGATGTTGTTTTGAACGATCTTTCAGGTTTTCAATTTTGATTTTAATGCTCAAACCCAAGAGTTCTATAAATGTTTAATAATGGACACTATCGATGATTGGAATGTTACTTTGCTAAAGTAAACTGTAATAAACTAATATTTTACATTTAATGAACAGTTTGATTGACCAATTTACTCCATTTAGTGTACGGGGAAAGCGAGAAATTGATAGGCTACAGAGAAGGTCAGCAAGATTCGTTTTAGGCAGAAATGAAAAGCTCGACAGTGTAACACAGGTGCTAAAGGATTAGGTTGGGGAAATTTACAAGAGTAAAGAAAAGATTAGGTTTATTTTTTAAGGAATACACGGGATTTGAAAAGTACAAAGATTTATCAACGAAGGTTAATAAAGCAAAAGCATTGGATAGAATAGACCATTAGCACAATTATCAATTAATTAAGCAAATAATGAATATAAGTGAATTCTCGTTTTTAAATCGCGCAGTTAAAGAATGCATTTCTTGCTGTAGTCTTTTTAGCCCTCCCCTAATCATCACAAACAGTTTCTAAACAGAATATGTATGTCTATGTTTGTACCCCGCAAGCCGCCTTTCGGCGTGTGGCAGGGGGTGCATGCACCGTGACTATATTTTCTTAATCGATTATTTTCGCGTATCGTTCGCGGAAAAAAATGAGTTCTTGAATCTATTTGTTCTGGCATCTATTTCTCTGATCTTTCTCGCATTATCGGAACGGCCTATGTACCATGGTGAACACATTATATATGCTACATCATCTCTAAACGTGCTTTCTCTGAATTTATCCAGTAAATTGATCCTTTATTGAAATCTTCTAACTTCCAAAGATTCCCATTTTGGGTCCTGTAGTATGTAGATCTTGTATAGAAGATTGAGCTTGCGGTAGACGAAGTGCAGGTGGAGTATGGGGGTTGCTTGGTAGACTGAGGTGACATGTCCCCCGGACCGCTACGGTAACCATGAAGAAAACCTGATAAAACTTGTAGGATAATAAGGAGTGTAAAATGAAGAACAATTTTTTTGCGGATAGAATTATATTGGCCTTTTAATTAGCGGAGATTAACTAATTTTAGGGAAAATATTTTAAATGAATTGGTATATTTTCAAGCTTGGAGACAGATGAGTTGAAGTTTTGTGTTTTTATAGTAATAAAGTAATCTTGTAGTCTGAAAAAGTAAGTACGTTTTATATTAGTTTACTGTTTAGCTTGAATATAGATGTTCTGTTGTAGGTAAAATGTTGTATTGTTGAAATTGGCAATGTATATAGTTAAGCCTGAACTTATCGCTTATATTCTACTGTTTAATTGTATAGTGTAGTATCGTAATTACTGTATAATACCACCGATTATTAGTTTATCTGTAACATTTGCAATAATTATAACAGATGAGGCTCAAAGCCGTATAATTTAGACGCCTAACTCCACGAGAGAGACCGAAAAGAAAATATTTTACTAAAATACGAACAGAAATTAACAAAAATAATTACCAAAACCATATTTATTATTATTTATTCTTTCGGCGATGTTAGGCCAAATTAGCCTCTCTTCTACCTAACCTCTGGAGATGTTACATTTCATAACTAACTACTAATATTACATTAATAACTTAAATCCGTGTAAAAAATCTCAACAATAACTCAATCATGGATAAAAGAAAAATTCTAATTACAGTATATCAAATATTGCTAATATAAACTAATAAATATAAACAAATATAGATACACATAGAACTACAAAGATTTGAGTTGTGGGGGAAAACTCCTCAACTGAGGGTTTTTGGAGAAAAACCCATGATGTGGGAAAACACCCACACAATAAAGGGGGGGGGGACCGAGAAAACACAGAGGTGATAAATGCACTATAAGTATAGGTGATGATGCAGGTGATTCAACAAATTTGTATCGTCACTGATGGTATATCAGCACATACGTCCCTCGTCGGATGTGTAAACAAAGGTGTAATGGGATGTGAAGAAAGGGGAAAGAGAGAGAGTACTCTGGTCTATAGAATTGGTGATTAACTAATAAATCACATACGCTTAAAATGAAATATAAAGGAATGATTTAAGCGGGGAAAATGGATTTGTAAACAAATTTAGTCATTATGTAATTGTATGCGAAAAAGAAAAATTACTTGTGTTAGATTTAGAATAAAATACACTAGTGGTGTAAAATATTAGTGCCAAAATGTGTTTTTAGAGCACTGGCCCTTGAGAATTCTAATGCTCGTTTAATTCTCAGGTGCATTCCAAGATTTGTCTATCGAACTGAAGTAAGAGTGCATCACCTCCAATCCGATTCCAAGAAAGAGTTTTCCTTGAATAAACGGAGCAAATTCAAGTTTAGTTCGAGTCTCCTTTCTCCAGATATATTTACGAGATCTGATCGGAATCCTCCCATTAAGTGACACGGGAACCTGGATGAACTGAGGAACAGGAAATGGGCGAATCGATTTGTCGCTCTATTGTGTCCGCTGACGAATGGGCAACACTCAAACGCCTCAAACGAGACTATGGTGTCACTTCAGGACTGATTCACAACGCATACCACGGAAATCAGACAACCCCGGCGATAAAACTCACGTTCAGCGGCGAACAGATTGGCAGATGATGCTTCCAGTCCAGAAACGGTTTTCAGAAGGTCAAGAACGATGCCAATTTTGATACTAGGTAAATTAACTTTAACGCAATTGTCAAATAATGAAATTTGCATGGATAAATCTTCCATGTTGAATATAATGAAATAGTGTATATCCCATTTCAAGCATACAGACGTTAGAATTTTTTTTCACCCAATTTTTTTATGATTGAATATCCTCCACTAGCTTTGACTTACTAGTCGCGGTATTAATGGAATAAAATTATTCGATGGATCAGAAAATTCATTTTTCTCATCTAATTTGAAAACCCACAAGTATGTGCTTTACGTAGAAAAACGATTTGCGAATGCTCTCCATCTGTTCCTGTGATTTCCCAAAATATTGTACTGACTATCCTTTCCTTTGAGTAGTATTCCTATGAAATGCTTTTAATTCACTTACAAGTAATTTTAATTCCACCAGAATAATTAGTTTGTCCCTATATGGAGATATTGCTTTGACATAGTTTAAGAAAGCTAATGCGGTATGTTCAGGTCGGTGGCGAAAAGGGCCTTTAATAGAATAGTAATGGAATTATTGTTGGGAAGTGCTGGTTTCTGTAATTTCATCAAATATGGGCAGAGTCTCTTTCCGTCAAATTAAAACTTAATAAATTTAAGTTCTGCGACAGCCGAAGACATATCGCGTTATATACTCTCACCAGGAATCGAACCTGGGACCACTCACAGCGAACTCGAAAGCGCTGCAGACTGTCCGTGAACCCCAAATTCGTAGCTTAGAATTTTGTAGCTATATTCATATACTTTACATCATTACAATATTGTTTTTAGAGTTAATTCGTAATTTATGGTTTATTAAGCGTTTAACTATTTATAGTTGCTCATTTGTGCTGTGATTTTATGATTCAATATTTACATTGAACTTAATTTGAATTGTAATTGCAAAGTCAATTATTTTTTTGTATCTTAACTGTCAAGATATTTTAAATTGATTACGTTCCAGTTAAATGCTTGCTGTTGGATACTTTTGTTGTTGTAAGGAGAAGAATGTTACTCGTCCGTAAATGAATCAGAGGTTTAAAAACACTCCGTAAGCCGCATTTTGGCGAGTGGAACTCGCGCTAAGAGACAAAGGGGAAGCTCCGGATTACCGACACCTGGGAAGGTCCAAAGATCATTTCAGACAATGTCTCTCTGTCTTCATGGGGTCCCCACAAAGTAAGTATCTACTTTTCTGGAGTACCCCTGAATATGGAGGTTTTGTCTCCGAAATGATCATTGGGAGTTCTCAGAAATCGGTAATACGGATCATCCAGTTTGTCTCCTATCGCGAGTTCAGCTTGCCGAAATAGAGCTTACGGAGTGTTAAACCTGTAATACTTTTGTTGTACCGACTGAATCCACAATATGGCTCTTTGATAAAACATTGGAAAAAAACACATTCGTGTTTTCTTCTGGCTTAAAATCCCTCCCTCTGAACAGGTATAAATGTAGATTATTTCGTAATTTTCTTTACAAATGGTTTCAGCTAGATTCAACGAGTATCATTAATTAGCTGAGAGTGCGAATTGTCGGTTGGTTGGTATATGGAATCTGCGGACTACTATCATCTGAAATGCGGCCCAGGGACGATTACGTCCAAGCCGAAAACATAAAATGCGATATTTATTGATACGGACAAATATAAATTACTGATTTTGTTGTTTAAAAAATTTCAATTAAATGGAACCATGAAGAGTTATGAAGGCCCAAAACTAAAACTTAAAGTATCCGAAAATACAGGAACGTTATTTATAATATCATGAACTTATTGACGATTATTTTCTCGATATTTTTCTATCGTAGCATTAAAAATGTCTATATCTTTCAAGGCCCTAAATCCAGCACGAGAAGCGTCTAATTTGCTAAAGTGTTTAGAAGAAATAATGGAGATGCTTTATGCACAGCGAGCGTGCATATCATAATCATATTTTTCTAATATTGAATGTTTTGACATTAATATTGATATTTATACAGAAATAGTCAGATGTATTAATATTAATATGTTTCCAGTTGTACACAAAGTTACAAATTACTTTCATTGAAGACTTCTTCTATACTGTAAAATAACTTGAAAAGCAAGTATTTTTTTCAATCTCTTATTGATAAGTTCTTCCCTACACTCCTTCAACTCGCTCTGCGGCATGTTAATTACTTTCAAGACCTCCGGAGGTTGGTTGGTCCGGAGCCTCAAGCAAACTCGATCTATGACATATCTTTCATTTCGCTATTCGGTGAAAAAAAATACTGAATAAAAACAATTATAGTTAAACTCACCTCAAATGGTTCCCCACTTTAGCTCTAGAGTTTAGAGGAGACAGGCACGCTGTGTGTACGCACGTGCAACGAAACTTCTCTCAACAAAAGCAACCATCTCTTATTTATCGAAGAATCTCCCTTCACGCACCTCTGTTAGTTCCCCTTCCATTCTCGGATTCTAATTGACTCATCCGTTGCAATCTTGAGCATTGGATGCGAGAAATTCCGTTTCACCACCCCTTCCAGGGATACGTTCTACGGAAACCTCACTTAAAAGTTTCGGCGAATGAAATCCTCGCCATTAAAATTGTCTCGTCTCGCGAATTATTCCCGCAACGAGCTAAAAACGCCTTAATTACCACGTTTGGGAGAGGCGGAGAGTCGGCGAGAGTGATTGAAACTCCGCCGGGGCGATGGAATCTCAGCCTCTCGTCCACATTTTGCGGGAACGCGCCTTGTGGATGTGTTATGAGAATTATATGGACTCTTTTTGCGAGGAAGATAGTAAAATATTTTATGGGAAGGCATCGGGTGCAGATGCGGTCCGACGGGATTGGATTTCTCTCGTGTGAGAGAAGAGAACCGTTACTGCAGACAATGAAATAGGTATGAAAAAGAGCATTGGAAAGGGAGAAAGGGCAGCAAAAGGGACGCAGATATGGGTGCTTTTTTATAGAGGCATCAACACCGTTGCTATTGTCGCTCTTAACTAAATGCAAATTTTTATGCGGGATATGACATCCAAGGCGGACAGACTTCTTCATCGCTGATTCGGACGATTGAAATCCTAAAATAATAATATCACGATTTTTAAAGGTAAATAATTTCTGCGTCATTCTAATTTCAAAGTCGATTTACGTATAGTAACGACAAAAGGTATCAGTTTCTCAAGAGAAATAACGGACTGACAACAATGGAGTAAGAATTCAGCAAATACTCCTATTGTACACATGTATGTTTGTGCAATGAATAAGGTGAGAATAGAATTACACGTATTCCGCGCAATTTTTTTCTCCTTAAGACCTTACAAAAATGGTGATTGTTTCAGAAACGAGTGCAACTCTTGTTAGATTAGCAATCTAAATTGGATTATCTTAAAAACGTTTTACAGAGAAAATTGACTTTTACTACAACTTTCAAAGCTATGATTCAGTTTCCCCATGACAATTAACGTCGTTACATAAGCAATTATTTCGCCAAGATGGACGTGTTGATACCACGGATGAAAGCATTCGTCTTACAATCGCGCTATTATTTTTCTCCCTGCATGACTTCCAAAACTTGGATGCGTCTTGGATTCGCGAATATACGGTATTCCTCTCTTTTACTAAAGAAAAACAATGTCAGAGAAATAATGTCACTATACATTATGATTAACAACGAGCAGCGATGTCTTTTGATTCGCAAAATGAGGCGTAAAATGCTATATTACACAAACTTATTACACCTAAAATTGCTCATTAGTGATTTTTACGATATTGCATTAATGCATCCTTGCAGTTGACAGCGATATTTAGTGTGCATAGCTCGGGAATTGACTTCCCTTTGCGATCATCAGTGCCAATTTTTGTAGAAAAGGTTTCAGTATGATTGATGGCACTTGAGCAGAAACATATTTGCAGATTGACAGCAGTTAATTGCAGATTTTAACATATTATCAATAAAGTTAATTGATGAGTATTTCTTTTGATAAAAGAAGGAATTTCAACGCATGTTCAATTTTTCTTCAAATTGAAAAACGATATATCGATGCGAATTTATTCTCGTTACTTCGGAAGCCCCATACACTGAGGAATATCTAACGTACACTTAAAGTACGCATACTTAAACACTAACCACACAAATCTAACTGACAGAGAGATAAAGTGAATTGGTAGCATAATTTGTCAATTTTATGATACCATTCTAATTATTTACGAGAAGTATGGAGGATACACTAACTTAAATTAAACACTAACACTAATTAAAATTAAAAATTAGTAATTTTTAATGAAGAATTAGGTTTTATTCATACAGATTTGCATTGTAAGTAGAAATACATTACTCAGTTTTGAAATAATGAAAAGATCATACATCTTGCGTAGGACAAATTTATCCGCAAGTATGTCATTTTATCGGTATTCCAGCATTTATTCGCTCGTGAATTGCAGGTGCATATGAAAATATGATACGAAATAACGACTGATTAGGATAATTTTATAATAAAATCAAATAATGTCCTTGAACAAATCATTTTAAACAATAAATATATGAGTAATTGGAAATGAACTGTGATTTAATAGATTATATTAAATGGCATAATCATATTCAACTGAGCTTCGAGAGCACTTGAGATAATTGGGTGTAATCCATTGGTATTTAAATAGGATAATATTTACACATTTAAAACGCAGTCTAATTAATATTAGCTTGCTTGAATGATTATTAAGCTAGGAATTCAGCTGGATAATGTGATTACAAATTGAATATAGCCGAGTAATTAAGCAGTTATTTTTCGGATCGGGCATTGCATCAAAATGTTCGTTTAAAATTAAAGTTCCTGTATGAATGAACGGGGACGGAGTAGAATCGGAAATATATCCTCCGCGTTTTATTCATTCCTTTTTCCCCGTAGTACGAGATGTCAAGTGCAAAGGGACGGAAAAGCAATTGCTCGCTTTAGTGCTCGCTTACCCTTGACCGCCTCGGAGACATGGCTCAGGTACTCGGGTCCTCCTTCGGTTAAGAGGATCAACATAATCGATATTTGTGGGTGACCTCGGCGCGTGTTGTGCTGCGACTTCCGCCAGAGATCGGAAGTAAGGAATTCCCGAATTGAAAATTCAGCGTCGGAGCCTCGTTGACCCAAATTCTCATTGATACGGATTATTTCGGGGCATCGACGGCACAGAAAGAAGTGGGAACTGTATTTATTTTCCGCGGGGACGTTCACAGTTTCGTCGCAGCAAGGATGCAGGACATTAAGGATTCCCCTCCGAATGCTCGCTTGAACCTCTTTTGCAATTCCGAGACGGATTTTTACAAAAGGGCTTGTCATCTAAAAGACGTCCCAGGATATAAGGATAATTTCTTCAAAAAACCTCATTCGTTTTTCCGAGAGAACCCCGCTTGCATTCCAACGTATCCTTCCCTGTCTCCCATTTCTCATTCTTTCTCTTCAATCTTCTTATTTCTCTTTCTTTCTGTCTTCCAATCCTTTCTTCGTCAAAAAATTCCTCTCCTGGCGCTTTTTGCTGATGAATATGATACATCTCACTGTAGTAAATATTTATCTATGAATACCATTTTTATATGGTATATTTTTCGTGGAGTTTCCTTTTTTCCGACCATAATATTCTTTACTCCCGTCTCTCCTCCCCTTTTCTAGATTTACGAGAAACTGAGAGAGCTTCAGGGCCTTTTTTACGCAAGCTTCACATTTCTGATTTTTTGTCTCGGGATTTTCCGGAGTGACCAATGGTGCTCTTCTAAACCGCACGGAAACGGTTCCTTCGTAAACAAACTTCGTGGCAGCGACCTTTTCTCCATATTCCATCGCTGGAATGCTGAACTATAGGGAACTGCTAAGTCTAAATTCCCGCAAGAAAGTAGAGTAAAGTTTGTATCCCTTTCTTCAATTCCGCCCGACTTCATTACCCTTCTCAAAGGCAGGATTACATACGAAGAGAAACGTGCGTATCAGCAGAGCAGCAATTGGGAATTGTTTAATTTCATTGTGAACTTGAGAATATGACAACAAAGTAATGAGTTTTATTCCCGTAATACTTGTTTTTAAAGAGTGATAGTGCTCCTTTTCGTTACATAATTCCTGGTCTCGCATAAAATCATTAGCAAGATAGAAAAATGATACACGCTTTCAGATATACAGAGAGATAACTTTATTTTAAAAGAATAACAGAATCACATCTGAAGTAATCACAACATTGTTTAAAATTGATGATGTTTTTGAATAATTCGGAGAAATTGTGTGCCTATTCCAAAATATTGCATTTCACAAGTTTGCGGATTTAACCGTAAACAATCTGCAATTATATGTTTATATACGGTGATACATCTGAGGATATTAATTACGATATCTATATATAACTTTTGGTACCATTATGCTTCTTAATATTATTTGAAAAATAATTTTTTACATTTTCTATTTACTATGTTTATAATATACTTATAGTATACATTTACCATACATAATTACCTATATACCTCTATGTAACATACATTATGATTTCATACAGATTTAACAAGATGGATCTCTTTAATGCCACTGATTTTGAATTCACGTTGATAATGATTTAAAACTTATTTCAGATTCCATCGGTATTATACTTATAACACCTGGAAAATGTATTCTTTAATAAATTATAATCAAGTACAGTGGTACCTCAACTTACGAATTTCATTTATTAGTCGAGGTACCACAAATAATAATAATAATAATCCGGACCTAAGTTCACAAAAAGTCCATATCTCGAAACCCAGTTTTCCATTGAATCTTTAAGTAAATCAATTAATCCGATCAATATTGGAAACTGAAAAAAAAAGTTATTTAAAAATCTGCAGGTTGCTCCCTGAGGGAAGGGAGAAAAACGAATTTGGCCGTAATCGTTTAAATCATTTCTGGTTATATGTAGTTATACAAATATAATTTTCGAGCAATTATGAGAGTATGTAGTAAGAATGTACTTACCTATGACCGATCTTTTTGGTCGATTTCTTAATCACTAACAGAATTTCTTCTCCTGAAAATGCCGAGGAAAAACAACAAACCGGAGAAATTCAAGGCTACGTGTGTGTAAAAGGTGATCGGATTCTAAACACTCGGACACCAAGGCCATTTTTGTGAGCCATTCCACCTAAATTGCTCCACATTCGAAGAATAACGGCTTAAATTGTGCGTACAAAATGAGCATGAGGTAATACTAGTGCGAATAGCTCCTTCTCTCTAAGGGCTATCTCTGCAGATGTTTTATCTTTATCAAAATGAAATAAGAAACATCATCTTTTTTAGTTTTCTTCTACAATAGAGGAATGTAAGGACGAATCACGTAATTTTTGTCAGATTGTGTACATTTTTTATAAATTCTATCAAATTAGATAAAAACTCGCACCAGAGAGAGGTTTACTGCGTATCCTTCTATATGCACTTGCGCATACAGTACTCGGGATTTAATAGCACCACATTTCGTATGTCGAAATTACGTTCGTATCTTGAGGTCATAATGGAGTAGGAAAACATTTCGTAGGTCGAAAATTTCGTATGTTGAACGATTCGTAAGTCGAACTACCACTGGAATTAATGTGTGAGTTTACGAAATTAAAATACAGATTTATGGTCATTATTTTTATCTCGTTAAGCAAAATGACGAAGTCTGATTCTCATCGTTAAATTAAAGACATTTTAGCATAAAAATGGATCACTACAGACTTTCTATTCCGATGGCTTTACACGCGCTTTGAAAAAGTACAGGAGTGCCTAATAGACGGAATAATAGTCGGAAGAATGAGGTTTTTGATGAAGGAAATCGCAACTGCAAATCTCGAAAATCTCTTTTACTAAAGGGTTTCGGTTTGTACGAGTTCCTGCAAGTCGAGCTTATCCAATATCACTCGTGTCACATCTCGAATTTTCCGAAATAACCGGAGATTGGATCTAAGAATGTTAGAGTGGCATGACACTGCCGCGAAATATTCCAAGTGATTCGGGATATCAGAAAAGGGGCTTTGAGATTATATTTCGCCGCGGAGAGGTTATGCTTAGGCGGATCTGCTCCCGGGACGTCATTCCAAAGGGGAAACTGGAGCGGATAAAGGCGAGCATTAGCATTCTTCTAACTGTGAGAATGGCGACGTCTCCCTCAGTTGCGATAGAAAAAAGACATTGATGGATATAGGACGGCGAGACGGTTCGTGAAGGAGAAAGTGTCTCCTTAAGATTTGGAAGAAGTCTTAATAGAATATTCTATGAATGAATTTGAATAATTCCGGGAGAGCTTCTGAAAAAAGGTAAAAAGGGCTTCTAAACGAGTAAAATCTTATTCTTGTTGCTGAAGTACCAGAATAAAACGATATTTTCAAATAACAGACGGTAAATACATTCCATTTTTTTCTGGTGTCTTTAGAGTTCACAAGTATTTTTGTAGCGATGCGGAAATTCGCCTCTAAGAAAATTCGCTTTGAACACGAATTAACACAAACATATTAGTATCGATTCCTCAATACAGCTACAGATGAAATGTCCAATAGTATGATTAATTAAAAGCCAAAGATTAATTAAACATTACAAGTAAAATCGCAAACAATTAGTGAAATCTTTAAGGTCTTTATTAAGGTGAGATTGAGACTAAAAATTCTCGTCTTCCACCTAACTTGTAAGTTTAATTCCTAGTCATTCAAATTTTCTCTCCCGAACAATAAATTGTGCAATATTGTTACGTTTTTAGAAATCAAGATTCTGAATATACTGTCGCAATAAATGTAGGTTTAAGGACCCACGCTAAAATGGCTGATCTTAAAGTGAACGTAAAATATTAGAGCTAAAGGTCATATCGTTCTTAAGATACCATTCTTTCCATAACTGATCCGCTTTTCATTGATTTATTTTACTTTCTCTTCGGGTTTACTTCTTAATGAGAATTAACTAAAATGCTCTTCGTGACCGACTGAAGGGCGGCTTGTTGCGTATGATATAGATATAGAAGAAGGTGTGCCAATAAAGCAAATACATTACCCATGGACATATTTTCACATTGTGAATTAAACCTAAGAATCTTTCATTATGCAGCTGTTTTGTTTTAAATCTTGCACCACGTTCTCCCATTATTCTTCATATTCTTAACGAGTAAAATTCTTAATAATAAGATGCGATAAATAAACCGATAAACGGATTATATTTTTGCAGGCTTTGCCCGTATATTGAAACCTACAATCCTACGTGACTGCGTGACCCAATGCCTCGCTATCCTAGACAATACCTCCGTTGTACCATTTAGCTTATTGCACCCCAGTCTCATTGACCCCGTCCTACAAGTCTATACGCGTGAACCTGCTCTCTGCAATTCCTCAAGGTATGGCCAACGTTGTAAATCTATCCCACGCCGCCACTTTCCCCTGTTCTGACGGAACGAATGCTTCGTCTGCGATCCTCTATTCAGAATATAGAGGCGTCCGATTCCTTCAGCGCGACATTCTTGCGAGTATTCCCTATTTCTGTTGGGCGTCCTAAGGAATGAGGGAATCTGCGGAGACGGATTTATTGCTCCGAGAATGCGATGCAGGCGGAGAAAAGAGCCGCGGAGAGGGCGACAGCTGCGCCTCCTGGGAGACGCGACGCGAAGCTGAAAAATTTACGACCGAAAGGTAATTTATAAAAGAGTCCGCGCGGAAATACACCTTTGAGTATCGCTGCGCTATTACCCACCCATATACAAATGATACAATCTGCAATGAAATGCCTGAGGAAAAAATCGAAGGATTTTCGCAAGCGGCACTATGTTTAGGAGCTTCGTCATTTCGGAAGTGAGTTCTTCGTCGTGCACGAAAGCAAAGAGGACTACAAGAATTCGAAAAGGCATATTTTATGATGCAGAATAAAATATAGAGATCGAAAAATAGGGCTTCAAGCGCTGAATAACTTGTAATCTAAGTAAAGGAAAACAGTTCACCAATTTGTAGGTGAAAAGCAGGAATGATGATTTTTTCAGAATGCAAAACCCAATTGCTATTGTTTAAACTTTAAAACTACGATCAATAGAATATAAATATACAAGCTCTTTCGTATATTTATCAGCTCTACATTCTTTTATTGGATGTCCAAGCAATCATTTCTTATTACATTAACAATTTTACGTACGCAATATTTATAATTCTCAAATTTTTAGTAACCTCATATTTTTTTGTCAATGAACGCGCAGGAATTTTTTTTATTTATCTAAATATAAATATTTTCTTCGCGGTTTTGCACTGTTGTTGTATTTATACCTTGTAAAGCTTATATACATTCTAAATATAAAAAATATTTATCGAATTAATATAAAAATAAGAGGGAATATAACGAGAATTAAAGAAGGCACTTCTTAGTTTGCACACTAAATGTTTTATTTAAACACGACCGGTTTCGGCTAACGGCATCATCAGGTTGTTGTCTCCTCTTATGATGGCGTTAGCCGAAACCGGTCGTTTTTAAATAAAACATTTAGTGTGGAAACTACGAAGTGCCTTCTTTAATTCTCATTATGGCTTTCCACGAAGTCCGGCCTAATACTATAGAATTTATTAGGGAATATTACGTTTAAATTATTGATATTTATGCTTTATGGTTTTTAGAAACATCCCTCCGCACGAACATTATTCAAATATGCATTATATTACTTTAAGGGTAGAAAAATGGTATACATTGTTTGCTTAATAGTCGCAATAGAAATAAGGGATATTATGCATAATATTATCCTCTATCCATACGGTTAATTTAACTACGAAATTAACGTTCAAAAGGAACTTCATCACTCCATCCATAAGAGCATTTACTTTTGCATAATGTAGGAGCAAAACATTAAAAATTAGACGTTTTTATTTTCACCTATAAATAGATATAACAAATCGGCCGGCCACATTTAGTCAGAAATTGGAATTACTTGGAAGCAAAGGAACGTTCGAGATCTACCGATGATAAATAAAGAACACATATCCTTAGGAGAAAAACAATAATTGCTGTTCCTTAATGAATGCATGAGGAAAGTTTCAGCAGCTTCGTGGAAGATGCGTGTTATGATCGAACTGACAGCTCCTAACTTTGACGAAGGTTTTAAAGGGAATTCGTTCGTATTGCAGAGCCGCGTGGTGAGTTTTCGAGAAAGGCGAAACTGGAGAGTGAGGAAGGATGCCGAGTTCTGTGAAAGGAGAGTTCGGGTAAAATTGTAGTGTTGGAGTTTCACAGTGACTTGTGTTGGCAATCGCTGAGATCCAGAGGAACGGAATACATGCGAAAGCTCTTCGAAAAGTTTACCGGCGCAGAATTCAACGAAGACGTTCCCAGCGTTGTTACCGCCTTCATATGCCGAGGCTCCGTCCAACAGCAATCTCCTTGGAAATGTAGCGGAATGATAGCTCTAGCAGTCAGCCGCTTATGCTAATCCGTCCATATTCTATCACTAAGTTGAATGTGGAGTAGGCATGGCGCAGTGTTGCTTTCAACAGAAACCAACTCCAGCTTGTGCTGCGTTAAGTTTTACAGGAAGTGCTATTCGAAGTAATTCGTAGTATTCGTATGTTTATCACCATTTACATATTCACTGACGATTCTCATTACGTTCCCTTGAATTCTCTCTCTAAGTTATCGTTATACTTTACCTTTAACAGGAATGATTTTCATCGCTGAAGATCAATCGTGATGGTGATGGATGTGTGTGTTCTTCTTTTGTGTCTGTAGTAGTGCAAATTAACAAAGTAATTATAATAATAATGATGAAAATCTACGATACACGAGTAAAGCTAAGTTTTACGATTCAAATTTTGTACTATTTTGACAGAAATGACGTTATACAATGTTACAAAATGTCCCCTATTACCCCTATATAGAGTGATTCTGATGCCTCTGCGCCGTGGTCTAAGAAAACGAAATGATAAGAAGTCGACGGGAAGCTGTTTTGTGAAAGAACACTCGATTAAAATATTCTTTGAATCAAATTTAACAAACAACGCAGATTCAGCATTATAGAAGCGAGTAAGTACAAAAAGTTGTGGGAACTTAGAAGCCGATTTAATCCTTTAAAAATGCATACGATGGGTGTTTATAACATACCTGGAATCAATCTTTAAAATTTCTCATTCTGTTAAAATAGGTCTTTTCAAGGAACTTTTTGAACACCCAACGCACGTACTTTTGTGCTTCAAAGAAAGGAATATGTCTCACCTCAGTAATGAGTACCAAAAATAAATGTTTTTTTTGTTATATGTTTGTCAAAAAGGTAAGTTACCGTTAAATTTAATTATATATTTATTTTTCCGAATTTAGGGCCCCGACATGCAATGTAAGACAATAGTAATACTTGTAGTACAATCAATACTTCTGTATGGAGTAGAATATTATAATACGTCTTTATTCAGGGCGAGATTGAGACTATCAAGTCTCTTCTTCTATCTAACTCTTTGTCATTTTAAAACTGGGTAAAGATAGAATATGAAATAGTCATGAAAGAGATAAAAGGAAAGAGTAGAGTGAATTAAAATAACCTAAGTCACGTACTAAGTTAAGTCACTATAGAAAAAATGTCCTCTGTAGGAATCCAATTGCAAGAAGAGGGGTGTGAAAAAACCTGAGAAATTTACAGATAGTCATAGCTAAACTTTAAATTAAAAACTCAAAGGAAATTATTTTTTTTGTAAAAATGCTGAAAAAAAAACATTAAAAGCATAGAATAGCATGTGATGTTCTATGGATTATTACTGTAGTTAAAGATTGTATCGCAATTTTCTGTGTGAGTACTCGACCATGTTCCAGTTCGATTTCCTGGTTTTGATACGCAAATAATCACTCAAGTCCTGAGGGCAACACCAACTTTCAAAGAGAAGGCAGTTAAACAGCTGTAAGTTTTGCAAACAGAAGTCGCATTACGGTTACGCAGGAATTTGTTCCCACTTCTTGTTCGCCCGTCTGATATTGCATGCTGACGTGACTGCACGACTTTGGGAAGTCGGGAAGAGAGCGATTGGAAAAGAGTTTCCGATCGAAGTTCTATATGAAAAAAGACAGCGGTAATGCGGAAATAGTGATCTGGGAAAAGTTGGAAGTTGTTGGGGAGAGAAAGGGTGAGGCTACGTGAGCAAAATGGAAGGATGAAAGTGTATTCGGAGAGGAATAAATGAGGGCCGGGGATGTGGACCCTCATCCGTAAAGATGAGCCCCAAGGAGGATGCAGTGGATGGGTCGTCTTAAGAATCAATCTCGCACATTGCGAGGCGGAAGTCGCCTGGAGCTCGTAACCGAAGAGATCCACGCCTCTAACCTCCTCCTCCTCCACTCCCTGGAGGAATACTTCTCAGACCCTCCACCGCCCCACACCCCGAGGCTTTGTCGAATCGAGCATTTCATTCCATCGACTGCCGAGTAGACGTAGCTTTTTCCTCATCGCCTATCACTCCACTTTTAGGACTTTCGGAGGTTTAAGGGAGGTTATAAAATTGAAAATTTTTGCGCAATTTGGCATAACTGGGCCGTCTATGTTTTAGTATTTAATAGACGAAATAATAAATAAGGTAGTATAGGGAAAAATCAAGCTTTTTTTCTGGCATCACAAAAAATTTGAAAATCTCTCATGTAATTGAACCCGGAAATTGCAACACGAATTCGTAGATTTTTATCAAAATTTTCTGTGCGTATTGTGTTACTATTGATTCCATATCCTAAAAAATTGGACTTTAATAGGAAATGAAGAAGAAATGAAAGACTATAACGCCTTTGTTTCGGTTTTATCGATTTTTTGGAAGCTGAATTTTCTGGAGAAAGGGAAAAATCTTTCGAGAAATAATATGAAACATTTACCTGAAATAAATTAAATATTTTTATTAGTTTAGAATCAATTGATGTGAAAAATAGCGGCATAACTGGGGCTCAAATTCAGGTCTCACGCTTTTCCATTAAGGTATTCTAACCACTGAATTACCAAACCGCCTCTTTCCCTCGCTGTTAAGAGAATGCTTTTGTGAGGATGGCAATATGGCGCTCCACTTAGTGACACCAACCACTGCAAGAAGTCCTGATCTAGGCAGCCAACTCGCTAAGCGAGTGCGAGACCTAGGTTCGAGCCCCAGCCATGTCCATATTGTTCACAACTGGTTATCCTTAGATTTTAAGGCGCACTCTTCTATGTGTGAAGTTTAACACCTTTTCATGTCCCTAATTTGTATTAGATTTTTCACAAAAGGGAATTTAAAGCTTAGGTCGAACTAATATCAATATGCAAATCCCACTAAAATTTACGTACGCCTCTATAATCTGTGATACTGGCTTAAATGTACTCGCACAATAACCCAGAGTAATTTGTCATTATTCGTATATCAATGTGTTTCCTAACTTCATTGCATGGAAAACTTGTAAGGCTTACTTTTTTTTTAACTTACCAGCATATCCATTTTTGTCATAATTATAATTTTCTAAACTAACGTTCCATTCTTCGTTTTATATATTGCCGGTTTCTTAATATTTTGCTCTAACTAAAAATGACGACAACATAAATTTTAATCCCTCAGTTAATGATGAAAATACTAAATGATTCGAAAAATAAGTTTTATGTTGGCACGTTATCTTAAATTTCTATTGTAGTGAAATTAAAATGATTTCATAAGGGATTCAAAAAGACAGACAAGGTGACACTCTCTTTCTATGGAGTTCGGGTATTGAAGCAAGAAAACTACGAATAGTACTTTTCCTAAAGGTTTTGAGAAAATATACTATTCATCGTTTTATTGATTCTAAGATGGATTTCCACAACACCTTGCCAGATACTGTGAAATTTGTGGTATATTTTCACTATGTAGAGACCCTGTTAATGTTATATTGCCATGTTGAAGATGTAAGTGAATATTCCAATTTGATTTGGTATGGCATTAGGCCATCTTTCCTAAGAAGTCGTATTTGGCAAATCTCGTGAAGGAAGGTCGTATTTATATCTTCCATAATTATCCTTTGCTTAATTTTTACAACATATTAGGGTATTTACTTCAGTTCTAGACGGCTAAAAATCATAACAGTTACTTGCTATGGAAAATTATCGATATATTCAACAAGAATTATTGTATGTTCAACGACAGTACAATGATTTCATGTCGCCCATTAGGATGTTTATTACATTTGCTACACGGAAGAAACTGTTCACAAATAAAATCATAACTGTGTAATAAAAATTTACCAGCACCAAAATATCAGGAAAAGCTGCTGGTGGAATCGTGAAAATAATGCAGTTGAAGTAGAAAGTTTTTTTTCTTTTTTTTCCGTTCACTACCATTACTCCAATGGGTGGATTGGCTCGTGTTTCCTTTCGTTCGCCCTCTTTTATCACTTCTATATCTGTGAAAGTATTGAGCGGCTGCTTGCAGCGATACCGTCTCTCAGCTGTACATTTATTTGCTTATCACATGCACGGAAGCCCGTCTCCCCTCGAATTTCCCCACGTTTTCTCCGCGAAGCGCAGTAGCCTTTGATTGTTTAATGAAATGGCAACGGAAATATTGCAGTGCACGCGGGCAAAAATTGCAGAAACTGCTGATTTTAGTGAACCACGCTATTATTTCGCAAAATCCTCTGCTTACGTGTGTTTTTTTTAGGACAGACTTTTCGAGAACTGTTTGCTCAGAGTCAATAGTCGTAAAACTAA
Organism: Ladona fulva; assembly: GCA_000376725.2. Taxonomy (NCBI): domain Eukaryota; kingdom Metazoa; phylum Arthropoda; class Insecta; order Odonata; family Libellulidae; genus Ladona; species Ladona fulva. The sequence continues at coordinate 383,329 of KZ308430.1, read as the reverse complement.
TGAGATGATTTATATTTTGTGATGAAATGTGGCTTTCCGATGCTGCTCGCCAATTGATTACACCGTATCCGCCAATGTTTGTGATGGTGTAAAATATGATTTGAAAAAATCTTTTACGACCGTATTCTGCAGATAATTTCAACGCTATTCTGCGTCGCGCTTGCAGCATTCTATCAATGGCTGACCTTTTGAGCGTGAAGTAACAAATGAATTAATGCATCCGGATTAAGTGATTAATATATTTTACACGATGTAGTGACTTATTTCAATGATGTATCTGCGCTTTTATGCGTCTAAGCGTTGAATAGAAGCTCTTGGATGCTATTTATCTAATTATAATCTTCCTCCTGATGATTATTCACAGCTTATTTGTTTGATTAAATTATCTCTAAATTTCTTGCTATTCGCGAGTAAAATTCGTATTTCAATGTTCCTATCTTGAATCTGTTAGCTTAGGCTTGACTATGGAAAACGGCACCAATTACCTAGAAAGATGAGAGAACTTTGTTATTTGCACGGAATTCAAAGAAAAGAACTTTGTAATTAAATCCGTTGCACAAATATTCCCTTCCCGTCTTGAGTGATCCGTAATGCTTTCCTCTAATGGTTGCCAATCTTTAATTTCACACTAGTCTTTCCTAGATAAGTAGTGTGTATCACACAGAAGGAAAAAACATTGTTGTTGCCATAATAATAATGGTTTTCTACGTTTCTGTTGCCGCTCTTTTGATGCCTCCACTTTTGGTGCGAAAAACCATTAGGACGGAGCGGCTCTGCTTCGACCTTATATTAAAAAATAATGTGGAAGAACTTTTTTGCCTTCGATTTAATTGAACTTATTTTGCAACATGTATAATGAGCAATGATTTAATATATCTGGATCAATTATTTTTAGTAAAACCCGGAAGTAATTTCATAATTTTCTTCTTTCATCAATTAACATCTACATCTACATAAGTACCTTGCAAGCCTGGGGTGTAAACACCAAGCGTAGAATTACTTCTTTAATTTATTATTATCGCGTATCGTTCGCGGAAAAAAGTCCCTAAAACGACTTGTACTCGCGTCTGTTTATCTTATTTCCGCTCACTGTCGGATCGGCCAAAGTAGCAGGGGGGTCGCATAATATCAATTACGTCATCCGAAAATGTATTTCCTCTGAATTTATCTAACAATCGCAGCCTAGCTTCTAATCTCCTTTCTTTCAAGGATTCCCAACCTGCGTCTGTGAGCATTTGCGTTACACTTGCTTCTCTATCGTAGCACTTTTTAACAAAACGTATCGCCTTACGCTGCACTTTCTCGAGTTCGCGAGAGTTCGTTTCATCCGCTGGGTCCCATATACTCGCCGCATATTCCAGATGGGGCCTAACTAACGTAAAATAGCATCGCTCTCTAACCTTTTCATCGCATCTACCTACAATACGCTTTATAAAACCGAGCTTTTTAGTTGCTTTACCGCATATTTTTCGAATGTGTGTGCTCCAGTTTAAGTTATTGGTTAGGGTGATTCCAAGATATTCTACTGAGTCGACTACATTTAAATTCGTTCCACTAATTTTGTACGGGCGGTTCTGACTCAATTGTTTCCTTTCGAAGAAATTTACTACAGAGCATTTATCTACATTAAGATCTAGCTGCCATTTTTCGCACCACATTTGTATATGAGCTAAGTCGTTTGAGAGTGAAGCACTATCTTCGTCACTTGATATTTCTCTATATATTACCGAATCATCCGCAAATATCCTCACATTGCTATCGATCTTGTCGCTTAGGTCATTGATATAAATGAGGAAGAGTAAAGGTCCGATTACGCTGCCTTGGGGTACGCCTGAAGTGACTCTGACTTTATTCGAACTAACGCCATCAAGTACCACTTGCTGTTCTCTCTCGTGTAGAAAATTCTTTATCCATTCAATTATTTCCTTGTTGATACCTGCTAATTTTAGTTTGTAAATTAATTTGTAGTGGGGGACCCTGTCGAAAGCTTTCTTGAAGTCAAGGAAAATAGCGTCCACTTGTTTTTTACTTTCGGCAGACTTTAAGATATCGTGGACGAATAGAGCTAGTTGGGTTTCGCATGATCGGTTCTTTCTAAATCCGTGTTGGTTCTTACTGAGGAAACGATTGCTATCTAAGAACTTCATAAGTGAGCTAACAACGACGTGCTCCATTACTTTTCCGGAGAGTGAAGTTAATGAGATAGGCCTATAATTTCCTGGGTTCTCCCTCAATCCACTTTTATAAACGGGCGTAACATTCGCTGACTTCCAATCTACTGGGACTCTACCTTCGCGCATGGACTTGGTAAATATAATTTTGAGATAAGGGGCGACGCTTTCTGCCATTTCTTTCAATACTCTAGCCGGAATACCCTCTGGACCTGGCGATTTGTTTGGCTTAATATTACGTAAGAGTTTTGCAATTCCATCTTCAGTAAAGCATATACTTTCCATTGACGAGAGCGTATTAATCTCCGGAAGGGTATCTCTGCAACTATCGCCCGTGAATACGCTTTGATAAAAGATATTTAATATATTTGCTTTCCTCTTCTCATCGAAAGTTACATTTCCGTCGCTATCTCTCAGCGAGCTTACCGTTTTTATCTTTCCTGTACATCTCTAACGTAGGACCAGAAACGTTTGAGGTCCTCTTCTAAGCATTTCTCAAGAAATTTTTCCTTAAAATTGCTGAGGGCGATACGCATAGCATGCTTGGTGTCGGATTTCGCTTTCTTATGTTTCTGTAGCAGTAATGCTTTTCTTGGACTCGAATCAGACTGGTTTATTCCCTCTATGGCCTTTAATTTCCCGTGCAGTGCTCTTTGTTTGCGAAGAGTCTTTCTAACCTCGCGATCATACCATCTAGGTTCGGAATCGTGATTAGAATATTTTGATGGTATATAAATGTCTATGTAATTGTGCATAATCTCGACGAAAATTTTCCAAGTTTCTTCGGTGGACATTTGTGATACGCGCGACTTAAATGAGTAGAAATCGGTATTTAATTTTTCGTTAAATTCCTCGAAGTTCGCTTTGGAAAAGAGATGGATTTTACGTTTTGGTTTTTTATGTTTGCTTAATTTGATGTCGATATCTATGAATACGCCTTTATGGTCGCCAAGACCCTCGTCATTCGAAATATTCTTGATACGCTCAGGGAAGTTAATTAGGAATAGATCGAGTATGTTCTCACCCCTAGTTGGAGATTTTACTGTTTGGCTTAATGCGTTTTTTTGAAGCATATTTAGTAACGTTCTACACGAATCGGAGTCCCGGGCCCTTTTCTTTATGCAATTATTTTCCCAGTCTATATCCGGAAGATTAAAATCACCCCCTATGATCGTTATACTTTGATTATTCTTACTAGTATAGAAATTTACTTCATCGCTAAGATCTCGCAAAACCTGTCGTGGGGAGTTTGGTGGACGGTAAAACGCGCATACATTGATGTTAGGCTTATTTTTTTGACTTATGGTGCATCAGACGCTTTCTATATCGCTGTCCTTCGAGACCTGCGCTCTACTCTGGAGAGAAGATTTAACCGCAATAAAGACTCCACCTCCTGTTCTTTCTATACGATCTCGACGGTAGATCGTGAAATCTTTGGAAATATTTCGTTGTCCCTTATATCCTCGCTTAACCAGCTTTCTGTACCTATGATGATATCGGTGTTTTGTGGCAACGAGTAAGATGTTCCAAGTCGGATACTTTATTTTTAACGCTTCTACAATTAACCATCGCAATTGATATTTTACTTTCGCTTGCAGTTATAATTGGGTTTATTGGTAAAGTTCGCTTATCTTTTATCACGCTCATCCGCGGTGTCACCGTTACTCGCTCACCCGAATATTTCGTTCCCAAAAACCCACTGTCTGACCTACTCATTTTCCTAAAAAATACCTGCAGTGCTCAAAAATCCTACGAGTCTTGAAGCCGAAGCAGTGTAGTGGATCCCAGAACGGTTAAGGGGCACAAATTAAATTTATAAAGAATCGATAAAGAATGGTATTACACGTTTTATTCCCTTATTAGGCACTTAATTCACGCGTATAGTACATTGCCTTATGCTGTTTTACTCATTGTAGTATTCCATCCAACAGTTCTCTTTAACGTCACCGTTAATGTCAAATGTAATAGTTGAATTTGTAGTTAACATTATGTAATTGGTACAAATATTTTATTTTAGATGAAAAATTTAAAAAGGTACGGAAAAAACGTTTCAACTAAAGAATTATAAGTCATTATGGCGTAGGTATAATAGACTTCGTAAAAACTATATGTACCCTTATTTCTAATTACTAACACTATGTACTGTTTATACTAACCTAAGGATAAATCTAAGATTATCATAATTTAGTTAATTAATGAAAAAACGAATGAAGATGAATTCCAAGTCTTATTTCCGTGCAGGTATAATCAATGTATGTTGCATTTAAACTATTAAGATGATACAGTGTGCACGAATGTTGATAGAATTGGTTCTACTACGATCTTAACACTGATATATATTTATTTATTACGGGTAGTGCCCATTTACTAATATCACAAAACATGAAAATTATTCATAAAAAATATATACGAAAGAGAAAAACAAAATCATCATCAGGATCTTCAAATTACAAAAGAAAACCATCATGTAATTACAAAAACGATATTAAGGAGATGTCAAACAGTATATTTCATGAATTCCAGGTTGACCTACAGTGTAGATAAATGTAATTTTTAAAACCTTCTTAATTTTATATTACAAAAAGTATTTTACGTTCGGATCTTTTGTATTCGAACTTTGTCAAACATTTATCACCATTTAGGATATATGTAATCATACTAAAGTTTGCTCCAAAGCAAAGATCATAGAGAATGCTTTCCTCTGAATAATCTGGAGATTTTTCAATATTCGAAATTGAGAACGCGAAGCGGCAATATCTGTAATTACCGCAGGGAAGAAGGTGGAGAAAGGCCTTTTCCGAGTCGATGAACTGATACGAATTAAACATTTAAGAAATGAAAACGGGAGAATGGATTACCACCGCTCCCAGGATATTGGAATGGAAGAGCGCGCGAGGCGGTGGGGGGAGAATGATATTCGAAGATCTTTGACGTCATGGTCAGAGGTTCCAGCGAGAATTGAAGGAACGTGAGTGGAGAGTGTTTTGTAGGAATAGGAGTCACACCTCAGGGATCTGTTTGATGATCGAGAGAAGTCCTGAGGAAGTGCACGGAGGAACGCCAAGGGATGGGGAATAAAATGCTTCCTTTCAGACGTCGTGGTGTGGTTTCGGTGCCAACCACCAGTGTCGCCACCGCCAGTTCCGCTCCTTAGAGACACTATTTCCTCGCTTTCCTTCCCTCTCTTGCGTCGACACCCACGGTTAATTCCGCGTTTACTCGTCAGATATACATCTAATTATCCGCCGCGAATAAGTCGTTCGAGGAAATAGGTGGATAATCCGACGTCGAAAATTGCAATTTTGAATGAAATGACTTTAAATTAGAATGAATCTGTTGTAGATTGAGGGTATTGTTAAGCTATCAATTCCTTGTTTTCAGCAGATACGAATGTAATGCGAAGCATAAAAGATATCCAATTATTATTTTTTTAATATTTCGTTAGGACTATTTTTTAAATCCGTAAGCAACCAAAATTAAAACATAATTGAGTGAAATGGCATATTTTCGAGAAATGAAGTACGAAGTGGACGATTTAGAACTAATGACCATTACGCATCAACTTAAATCATGTTGTCATAGATCTGATATCATTTGACTTTCTGGCATTTATCAGGAGATGCAACCAAGTCATCGGGTCTCTTGACTTTTAGTTTAGAAACAATATTACAAGATAAGTCGATATGAAAGATAAATTACATAGAATTATTTTATTACATGTTCAACTCTTGATATCATTTACTAAAAGGTACCCTAGAATCGTGTCATAAGTTTTACATTTTTCCTAGTTATGCGTCGAGAGAGAGGCGTCCTGAGAGAGCCACATTACATTCTAAATGTCCACTGGAGGTTTTTGGAGGGGATTTCCTCCGGTCTTTGGGCAAATGCTGGACATATTACAGAAATTTTCTTTTATTCCCCCGACCGTTGCCACCTGGTATATACCAAATTGCTACGATAATGTAAATAAATAAATAAAAATTGGTTTTTAGGAAAATTTATTCCTAAATTTCAATGTGAACGTTCTATGCATTACCTGAATTTTATGGCGTGGCTTCACCAGTTCAAATATGTATATTGATATGTGGAATGAAGAAAAATAATTATTTGATGCAGATCATCAGATATTGTCATTGAAATAATATAAACCCACAGTGTACCGGTGAACTGAAAAATATCGATTTGCGATTAACTTGGTTTGCGAGACGAGCAAAACGTTTTAACGTGATATACGAGCGAGGTCTTGCAATATGAGTAGGTAATATATGAAGTACGTATACGCTGTTTTTTCTGCCGAGCGTCACGTGATCACTAACTTCCTAATAATCATTATCATGCAGATGAATATTTTTAGATTTTGGAACGAATAATGATCATCTGAATTTCCATTACTTTCTAATCGCATTGATATACGAGTGCTTCGGATTACGAGTACGTTTCCGTAATGAATTATGCTCGAAATCTAAGGTTTAATTGTACTATAATTATATACGTACTGACTTAGATTTGACTGACCTCCACAATGAATAATTATCTTTACTATGGACAGATAAATTGATACAATTTCACTTCACTGTGTTCCTACCACTGGTTATCGTCGGAAAATGGTAAATATATAGGAAGTTATTATCGAATGAGAAGGAAATTTATAAAGAATATAACCACTTTCTAAAGATGAATGGCTGGGAAAGCTCGTCCAAATCCTCCCATTTTAATGCCAAAAAGTAAATTTAAATATTAAAATGAACGGAAAAATATCGTGAGGTCTAATTGAATATGCTTCAAAAACTAGAAACATTACGCGATTCTTTATCTACTGGGAGCTCTTTATTATCATCATCTATCTATTTTCATCTTTTATTTTCATTGAGTTCTCAGCACTGAATATGTGAAAAGACAACATCGCGAGAATATTAAACAATCACAGCGTCCGGCATCGGTTGATTTTCCGATTTTTCTTTATTTTGATTGTGTAGATTTTTATTCGTACCTACAGAGACTCTCGGTACCTGAAATGATTGCAAATTTACCATAATTCTCTTTATGTTGTTTTTCATCCTTCTTTTATTTTGCTCTCTCCAAAGCGATTTTTTCTCTCGGCCCATCGATTTTTCCGCTTCGCCGCTTCCTTTGTCAGATAGTTATGTAAACGAGCAAATTATAATGTCAGCGGAGTTTATTTTACAACGAAGCCCACGCGAATTAAGGGATCCCAACATTTGCTCCCGAACCGTGTGACGTGCAAACCGCAAGAACTATTAGGCGAAGGGATTGTGGCAGCCATTTTGGTTCTCTTTTACGGAGGGCAAAGAAAAGAGAGGAAGGATGGAGAGTGGAATGCGTAGAGTGGAAAAGGGAAGTTATCGGAATGGCCTCAGTTCGACTCTTCAAATCCTTGAGAGTATCCAGAGTCAATCCATCTCCTTTTTCCCACGCTTCTCTCTCTTCCCTCTTCTGTCTCTCTCTCTTTTAGTTCGCTCCATCGTATCACTTCACTTTTCCCGTTGCTCTTTTTATTTGCAGACAGCTTTCCATTCGCTATTGCCTTTCTTGTCAAAGTCATCCAAAATTTTCCTGAGTTCTGTTTTCCCTATGGGCATTCCTCGTTTTCAAATACTTCCTCGTTCCCATAGATAAAATGTTCACTGAAAATGGTTCGGTGACGTTGATATAGCAACGGTTATGCTATTTACCAATGAAAAGCAGGTGCATATTGCGGTGTTCTACGAAAATACATCCTCAGGCAAATTTCTACGTTATTGAAGAGTTCTGTAACAGAGTACGAGGGATTGAAGAGTAAATGTGTGAGGTAATATATACAAAAGGAGACATGGACGTGAAAAAAGCTGTAGACTGCATCCCGATTCTACAGCTTTCTGAGAGATAACTCTAGCCATCTATACATCTTGCCAGAATACTTAATTCTGTTGCGTAATGTAGACATGGTCTCCAGAGTTTGTCTGGCTTTTCCATGATCCACAACCAATAAAAACTGTTGTTTCATAGTCATGTTTTTAAAAATTTTAAAAATCAATTTCATTAAAGATTATGGTTATGAGGATTTTATCAAAAGTTTCTTAAAACGGCCTCGTTCTTCCTCACTTCAATCTAAGCTACCTGTATGTAGTGGAATTCTAATGGAAATAGTTTTCCAGTTTTGACATACTTTGCAGTGTGTGTGAGAGTTATTATTTTGTTGGTAGTACTGTCTAATTATGAACTATCGAATCTATCAAAAGCATGATACTTTAATGTTTAAGGGATAGGCATTGATTAGCTTAGATAAAAACATCAATTCTGATGCTATTTTTGGGAATGATACCGAGTTATAGAGGATGGCTAATGTAATCGATGCCGAGAGAATACCTAACGGTTACCAAACTAAAGAAGATTAGGATGCCATTGCAAGACATTTCAAGATTTCTTTACAGCTAATGCGGGACATACAAAGTAAAAAATATGGTATTTAAGCACAGGATGATGGCATAACGAGTAAGCGGAAAAGACACTATTTCATTAAAATACTTTTAAACTTAAATTTTATTTGAAATATTAAAACACTAAACTTCAGCCAACAATTGTGGAGTCATTTCAGATAGACTTTTGGTAATTTCCTAACTATGAGACTTGAAGCGTGTTTTGAAATAAGATCCAGTTCTCTTTGACAGAAATATCTTTAACACATACGTGTTTGACACCGAAAACAAACACACAATCGATCGTGACATTTTAAAGTTGGAAGAAAATATTTCTGTGAAACTGTGCATAGCAAACGGTGTATTTGTATTTGCTGAAGTATAAACATAGGTATCACTTGTATAACGGAAGTATATTATTGGTGGTCACTCACTATGTTTCCAGATCAGCAATCTCAGAGGCTTATTACCCTGTGAATTGAATTCATAATTTTCTGAATTAAGATAAACATTAACCAGATACAACCAGTAAATTAATAATTACGCAAGTTTGTTAACTTTTTTAATATTTCGTACATGTACGAGAAAACTAAAATATTGTTTGATATGGGAAATTTTCCTGTATTTATAATATGCAGGATGAAGAATCGAAATTGGGGACTGTTCTGCATAATGAGAGACGATTAGCTGCTGATGTTGAAAAGCATCTTTAGGAAAGAACGAAACAGAGTTACGGGTAATCTTGTGGTAATTAATAAATTTGAAACGCTCCATTAAGTGAACTTTTACCATTTTACGACCATGGTTTCGTAGTGTTGCTGCATCTTCAGGTCGAACACACCTGAAGATGTAGCCACGCTGCGAATCCATGGTCGCATTTATGTTATATTGTGTGGTGTAGTAAAAGTTCCCTCTAATGGAGCGTCTTTAGGAAAGCCTTCATTCATCCTGTTAGTTTCGCTTGAAATAATTTTATCCGATCAAATGCTAGGCAAAGGAATGAAAATACTGTCCTCATGTCATCTATGCGCAAAAATAAAAATATATGGATAATAAAACGTATAAAAAACGAAGAAAAAGACACAAACACAGGGTAATCTCCCTACCCACGCGGCTGGAATCGTGTTGTAGTGCGCGGTTGCCTGTACTCCGATTACCGATTTTCAATAATTTCTTGCAGCGAAACTAAGACCGATTCACACGAACCCTGTTACACTTTTTCTTTGCCTCGCTTTCTCCACCATCACAAAAATTTTCATCAATATTCCCGGTAAAAATGAGAATCACTCCATGTTATTGCAAACTGCAACTAGGGTGCGATTATGCAACTTTCGTAACTTGTTGTACATCCAAAATTCGCGATAAATCCGCCATTTTTACATGGCTGGGTACATGTAAATGTATGGAAGACTCATCGCCAATTTCGGAGGTGTAGCTACGAAAGTTGCACAGTCGCACCCCTGATGTATTGTAAATTTAAAAAAGGATGTGCATTAAGGTAAACACGTTTTAAATAATTGAATTAAAGGGGAATCCAATAAACATTCTTTCATCATACATCATTATGTATGAGCCATTATACGAATGCTACCATTATAATAACCGCTTAGATAGTCCGCAACCTTGGAGACTTCATCAATACAGATAACTCTTTCATTACTTGCAGATTCTGTTTAATGCCGGAGGAAGAGAACGTTTACTCTATCAAAATTTTTAAGACATTAAAGAGCCATTCACATTTTTCTCCGGGGAAATCCAACTCTGGAAAATCGCTGCGGTAGCTAACAGCGGCTATCTCTGCGCATTTATTTAACGGCCCAAAGCAGTCAACGAAGCCAACACGACGCCGCTTCAATGCTGGTAGTCCGATTGATAGACCGTTGAGGGGGGGGAAAGCAGCAAAAAAGAGAAAAGTAAACGGTGGAAAAAAGGGATATTCCGAATATTTCGAAAGCTACAGAAACTCGCTTTGAAATTTATTTTTGACTGAAAACGTAGAGGTAGAACCGAATATGACTTAATGGAGGGCGAGATTGAGATTAAGCAATCTCTTTTTACACTTTAAAATTTGTCAATTTATCTTTAGAAATTAGAGAAAGAGGATAGTTAGGAATAAAAAAATGAGGAAAGTTTTGGGTGGATGTTAAATGCAAAAGGAAAATATTTTCACTGAAAGAAAACGTACAAAAGAAGGAGTTATGAAATCCCTGCAAACTTACTGATAATGATATTATTTAAATTAAATTATTTAAACGAAATTACTTTTTGGGACCCGAAAACAAACACAAAACGTGAAAAAGCGTATCACAGTGTGAGGCAGTTTACATTTCAGCAGACTTTGAACATTGAATGCCCATTAATAAAAACAAATAAAGCGTAAAAAATAGTATTTTCAGTGTGAGTACAGAATTGTTCCGATACTTAGCAAATAAGACAATGAAATCTATTTTTCGATATAAAAATTTCCCTGATACAGGGCATAGGATAAGTAAATGGAACAATGGAAAGTGAGTTAGAAAGGAAGAAAATAAAAAGGCAAATAAAAAGACAGTAAAGGAAAATTAAAAATCGTTCAAAAAATTATTCATTTACGAAAACAGCTCTAGTAAAAGGAATTCGAGGTGACGAGTAAATTCAGAAAATATTTTGTGAAATAGAATGATTATTATGTACGTAGATTACGGATGTGGGCTGGGCTAGATGGCAGCACAATTGCCTTTCGCGGCGTAAAACAGTATCACTATGGTGATGACACGCAGCAACTACGCAGACAAGACAAGGCTCTAGTCATCACCATTAACTCAAATTATCACCAACACAAATAACCGTTGACCTACATTATTATCACGCGTTGTAATGGTGCAATAAATGGGTGGAATGGCTGAGGTAGAAACGACACCATCCAGGATATGAGTAAAAAGTTGGCTTTAACAATGAAGAAATTTTTATCTAGCGAATTTTTGGAATTATTTGAAGAAAACATATACATGATATGATAATCAACGTTTTTAGCGTAAAGACACTTCTGCCGAACGCATTGTTGATGATCTGATTAAAAAAAGAGATGTTTTTAGCTATAGAAACTTAATAATTTATTTATATCTTAAAGACACAACAAACATCCACTCTTTGGACGCATACTATAAGGTATTTAAAGTGTAACGTGTGAACACAGGCATCCATTCCATAACTGGAAAATTACGGGAATCGAACCCAGGCACTGGAAAGTCAGCAATGCTAACCAAACCGTCATCGAGGTAGTAAAAATGGGTGAAATAAAAGTTTTAAGATAAAAAGTAGATGAAGTTTAGGAAGAATTACCTAAAAGAGGAAATTATTCCATGAAAGTGGTGTGAAAACCAAGCACAGATAATAATGGATGAAAATTCTAGCAGTACTGCTCATACATTTATACTAACAGAAAATAATAACAGTGGTAATAGTGATAAGAGAAAATATGTCGATTCAGAAAATCCAAAGTGTAAGATTAAGAGTAAGTGTATATGCATATGCATATTATACAAGTACTCACAGTAGTTAACATTCTTAGTAGTAAACATTTTGCTAAGTCAATAAAATAAGATGAATAATCGAGACATAAAACTTCAAAATCGGGTTAAATTATAAATACAAACAAAAACGGAACGTAATTCAGCTTCAACAAATTACGATATATTAAATATGAGAAAATTACAAAACCCAAATGTAAAATATAGGACACCATAGGACGTAAGTCAAAAATATAGACGTACAAATAGGTAAATGAGGTCGTATTAAATAAGTAGGAACAAACACTCAGTAATTTCTACAGAATATATTTTTAATTTGCGACTAGTTTCGTCTACAGGTAGACATATTAGATTCAAGTGAATGAGGAATGAGAGAAGGGGAAAGAATACATGGGGCAGAATTGCGAAATTAGACACACTGGGGTAGAAAAACATTGAGAACGAGATAGAGATATAAGGAGAGAGAGAGGAAAAGAAACTCGCAGATGCAGAGTGAGAGAAAGAGCAGAAGAGAACTGCGGTGAGGTAATCTCATAGTGAAGAATGCGATATTCGGAACTATTCACACCTCTGCCAATCTCCGCTCCTAGTCTGTATACATTTGTGGATCGTAAATAAGCTGGAATGGGCGAATAAGCGCTGCAAGGCCATAGCGGTGGAGTCCATAGTCGCCTTTAAGTGCCCATTACGTGAGCCCATTGGAGATGGAAGGGGATTGCGGCCCACTGGATTTCCTCACAGAAGATGAAGTGATAATAGGATATGTGTATTTCAACCACAACTAAGGCCCCGCCGCTTTATTTTTAAATTGGTATTATTCTATGCGGGAACTATTCCCGTGACCCGTGTCGGAAAATTTTAAAAGATTCCGCACTGACCGCAATTCAGTAACCCACTCTACGTGTTTAATGCGAAGAAGTACGATTTCTTCAGCATCTTTTATGGCGAGACGGATCAGCGTTATATTTCCTTCCAGAGAATTTTGTACTCAGTGTCCCCGTTTCTCCACTGCCACCGGAATCGGTTTGTCTAAAATTTGAAGCCTGATTCTTTTCATTTACTCAATTATTTTTTAACTAATTTGAGAAATGTATTCAAAATGAGTTAATGCTAAATAAGACCGTTGTAAATTGTATGATATTCGGAACAATTACACAACCTCCCGAGCTTTAGCATACATTTATCTTCGAGTGTGTAGACTTTTTCGAGGTTGATATGACAAATTTACCAACCATCATACCAATATACCATACAATTAGTATGTTGTGAATGCTGCTTCGACAGCTGAGGTTATTTCGCAGTTATGGCTCTTTGCCGGAAATCGAGCTCGGGTCCACTTTCAGCAAAGTCGAACGCTCTGCTCGCTATCGAGTGGGAACTCATTATGAAATCTATTTTGATCGAGTATTATTATTTAATGATAAATTACTAGCACAGAGCACAACTTTTCCGGTACTTGATACATGTTATGTGATCTAGGTATGAATAAATTACTATCCGATGCTTAAATAACATGAGTATTGAATTACTGCAGAAAGAGAAAAGATCATAACTGAAATTCGCTAATGACGTTCAGACGATTTAATAAGGTAATTTTATGACTTCTTTCCAAAAGTATTTTGGTTTGTTGCATTTCTCTGGCTAGATGTGCATTCAATAATTCATTTCATGATGAATGAAATTTAGTGATTTCGTGAAATGGTCATATTTCATATCACTCTCATTAGCAGGTTTACCCTCATGCAGTTCTGACTTATTCATGAACGGAGATAAGCTGCAAATTTGTTTCGTTTGGTTAAGATATAATGTTGAACTGATTTAATAAAATCAATTCTGCAAATACTATACAATTGTGTATATAAATAGAATTTATATTCAAAATATAGTTCTCACAACTTAAAGTGGATTTATTTTAGGGATTTTAGTGAAATTATATGGTCATAATTTTCATGGTAATGAATTTTTGTTTTAGAGTTTCCTTTCAGAGCACAGGGATAACTAAAAGCATTACTAATACATTTGTTTAGCAAGACGTAAATTTCAATCTTCTGCCGACTACGCCATGTTTCGAAAAATCAGTTCCATTAGTTACTTAAGAGAAACGTTTCTCTCCAGTGAGAAATTTCCTGTTTGCCAGAAACATTAGCGAAGCCCGCTTTGCATTTAGGTGACGTAAATTTATTGTGTAAGTCCATAAACTTGATATATTAAAGCAATCCACTCTCACCCCGCTCTGAAAATGAAGTTGGGAATAATTTTCGATGGTAGTTCATTAAACTGTTTCCAGCAACTCCCTTTTCAAGATTGATGTCGGCCGAGATTTATAACTCTTTTTTAATTACGGAGTGACGAATGAAGAAATGCAGATGGAGAGAGGAATTTCCGTGACAAATGAAACTTTCGAGCAAAGGAGTGAAATTTGAATAAAAAATAGAGGTTCGGAGAAATCGCTGTAAATTTCGAGTTTATAGGAAATGCTTTATAGTAAATGCTTCTCCGTTAAATCCACTTCACGACGGAGGATCGAACACTTTGGAAGACTAATACTAGACTCGGAACCTAAGATACCAAATAATTTCCTTAAAAGCATTAAAATGATAGATCTAATCCCATAAATATGTTGGCACGAGCTCTTCCGTAATAAACAACTGGCAGATCTCTATCTTCGGTCATTTTCCTCATTGTGATAAAACCAATAAGCGCGAGACCTAAATGGATTCAATACGGAATTTATTTCCATCGATTTGGATAGCTTCATTCGTAACAAGACTCCATATGAAATATCCGGTTCTCATCGTGATGTAGAATTCTATAAAATAGTGCAGTACGTGTTGTACATTATATATGTGGCATAACATATATTAATTCTAAATCGCGTAGAAAACCCAGAATTTTAATTTCAATTTCCGAGTAAATATCAGATGTTAGCCAAAAATTAGCTTCTTTATCTGCTGGATGTATGTACTTTGTCAATTTCCCACCAGCCTAAATTGCTTCTGTGTTGTCTATTCTAACCAATTTAAGAAAGCACAATACATTTAAGCTTCTTTAAGATATTTTTGTTTCAAACTTTTAACAAAAACTTATTTTTTGGCTGATGTATCTTATCTTAAAATATATCTAGGAAAGTGTATTAAAAGAATCTCTATCAGATAAAAATTTAACAGTGAATGTAATGCTTACTCAATAGCCGAGTTAATCAAGTACTAAAACCGATTAATTAAGTAACTGATTTCCAGGAGAAGTTCGTGATACCGTACCTTTAAGTGCTTACTCTGTGATGATCCTCAGATTTCTAATTCCCTTTGTGATTCCCTTTGCTCCGTTGTGATTGCTCATCCAAATCACTCAGTGAAATTGTTTTTCCGCTTTGATGAACAACGATCCAAAGTTTTGAAACGAGTAAAATATTTTCCTATTTAAATACTGATTTTTGGGTCAATTATCTCTGACGTAAAATCTTTATCATATGTATTCCTTTAAATAAAAAATGAATTATTTCGTTGTTTGGTAATTACTTACATAAAACTGAGGACTCGATTGAATCCCAAAACCAGCATTGCATAAAAAATCTTCAAAAATTGTTGAAGTTTGATTTTGAAATGATTTATGATAACATTTTCAGTAACTACGATAGCATTTTAAATCAGTAACTACGATATTTTGCTATTTTAAATTTTCAGTAACTGCGATAGCAACTAAATCTTACTTAATCTTCAGTTATTTGAATTGAAAATTTCCCAAACTGCTTGAAAAATGATGCATTATCTATAGAACATAAATTCTAAAGTAATTAAGAGTCACTTCTGTTTAGTATCAGTGGAAAAATTTCTTGTATTGACAATAAACTTGAGTATCAAATTGATGGCAAAATTCCGCCAAGGATAGTATAGCAATGCCGAATCAAATGATTCATTTTTCTGAAATTAGTCTTAAATATATAAACATGAAATAATAATCGACTTGGATATCCAAATACAACATGTGTTTCTAAAATATTACCGATTAAAATTCACTTTTAATGAGAGTTATTATTTTGAAGTAACGTATTAAAGGCTGACAACGTTTTATTCTCTGCAAATCCTCACCATACTTAGCGGTCACACATAAGCGTTCCTTACAGAATCATTTCTGAGCCATTTGTATCCTAGATTAATTTTCGCGGAACTAAATTTCAAACCGATTCTTAACGGTGGAATGCATTCAAAACATTCAAGCAAAATTCCTAGATTTTCCGTGCAGTTAAACGAGAGTAATCACATCGGATGACGCAGGGATCATAAAATATATTTCTTTATCATTAAGGCGTCTCAAAATCCCATTGACCACGATGGAAATAGGGCAGAATAGCAAGAAAGGATCCTTTATGCAATCCAAACCGCAAATAAATCTGTTCGGAGAGCATTAACTGTCCTTCGTACAAAACATTCAGAATCCTCCCTCCAAAACGTCGTGCAAGAAGTTCCCATACAAGAGCCATATCAGATGAGTCGATAATAGCGTTGGAGGAAGAGTAGAGCGACCACTTGTCCTTGGCCTGTATTTGGCGTTCCTGGGCAGCGATTGTACGGAACTGCAAAGAGCCCGAGGAAGGATTAAGAAAATCCTTCGGGAAAATACGGAAGTCGCATAATAGAATTCTCATCTCGGGGAGGCTCGCAATATTAAAGAACATACGGATAAGTGCAACATTCAATGCGCGAGTAAAATACCGACGCATTTGAATCGAATGGTAAATGATAATGACCGTGCAACTCCCGAAGTCGTTCCTAAACTGGTCGAATATTTTCAGAATGTTGTGAGGAATGACGTAAAGGACGAATTTTTACATTTTGTCATCATTCTGCGCTACGGGAAAACATCCGATTCTCTTGAATGCTCTAGAGACAGTAGAAACGTACCACGACTCTGTTTCACGATGTATTCTGCAGGGTTGTCTTGCGTTGTACATCTATTTGCAAATACGCGGTTTCATATCATACGTATAAAACACATTAGAAAATGAATTTTATTAGATACAGAAAATTAAAGAATTAAAACTCGGAGACTCTGGGCCAAATACAGAGTGGTTGCCACACTATAAGATGCGTAAATATTTTTTTCTGATTTCAAATATTATTATATCTCCAATTGAAAATAACCGTTGCCACCGGGTCCCATGACCTAATCGCGACGGGTAATTCTTAAATAAATAAATAAATAAATAAAAAAAATTATATCACTCTCTTTTGGCTTTTATTTGTTTCACTGCGTAAAATTGAAAGTCTTGCCATATTACGTTACTGAAATTTTAAAAGTTAACGTCCCAAGAATTTACTAAAGGAATGGAAAAAATAAAATTCATCGTATGATCATTGATTGAAATTCCGATCGATAATTTATTTGTTAAATATCTTAGCATCCCTTTGATCTTCTGCCGATACCTTGGTACAGACTCGATTTTGTACTATCATTTAGTTGTGGGTAATCTGTGATAATAAACCGTTTCTTTACTTCGTATCAAAATACTTTCGTTGATTTTCATACCTTTCCTTATATATATGATATATTTTATACCCAACAAAAGACAAAATCTCAGGAACGAGAGTTTTTTTTCACGCAGCTGTTTTCTAGTTCTCGAATCTCGTACATCGAGAATTTTCATCTTAACACAGTTAAGATAAAACATATTTTGAGCTCATCTTTTCATCAAACTCATTAATTAGGATTCGAAAGTAATTTCATGAGTTTCCCCTTTTTCATACCACACAATAGCAACATTTAAAGGGGGAAACTTCCTTCCACCTAATCAGAAAATTAAGATACGTATTTCGCGTACACACATTCCAGACTTCGTCCGTTTTCCAGAAATTTCAAATTATACTGCATTAAAATATCACCTTGCTGAAATAAGTAACATAAAACTTTCTCAAACACTACCTAGTTCTAAATTAACATTGCTGTTTTAAGCACGCCAACATTCCACTTGTACACTGTTTGGACGCAAAGTGGACAAATACTTATCACGTTCCATGAGATGTCTACACTATTACCTAATTGTAATTTGGCCAAAGTGAAACGATACTAGCGCGTCTGCTAGTGTCAAGTGCTTCATTCCAACGTGAAGCACGCGCTAACATGCTCCACTGATATTTGAATCGCGTTGGAAGAGTCCGAGGGCCGCAACGACCTGTCCCTTGTGCGGAACCGCACCTTAACGCGTCTTGGCAAAACGTGAATCGCCTGCGTTTTATATCAGCAAACATAGAAACCAACCCGCTTCATACCCATCGCCAACCCCCGCTTGCGGAGGGGATTATCAACGGTACAAAGCTAGACAAGTTCCACTGGTTGCATAACATCTCCCGCATGTTATGGTTGATATGCCCCCCTATTCAGGCATATCTTCCGAATTTCTCGTATTTCTCCCCACTCAAAATGAATCGGAATATTACCCCTTCGATACATTCTTCGTTTTAATTTCTGCGCACGTGAGTAAAAGATGAAAAACATTGAGGTATTCGTGTGACGTAAATCTGTAAGGTGATGTGACGTAAGGGTAAGAATAAGAATGAGATTCTGATGATTCAGTAGAAGTAACAGTATGGGACGATTGATCGGAAACGAGGATAGGAAATATCATAACTATTTAGGTTATCGGAATCAAATTCTCTAAATACAGAGACACATGTAAACCAAATTTTAAACAATTCAAAATTCTTCCCCTCCCCTATATTTCTACATACGTAAACCGTTATGTTTTTTTAAAGTTTCTTCTTGAAAAATGAATATCAAAGAAAAATATTTTGACGTTGGTCATAATCATCACTTATCTTTTANTGGGTACTGAATATGTTTCATTGTTTTATTGAAAAACCAATCAAAGGTAGAATTTTTTCTAATTTATTTATAGGCATCTACACTGTTGGGGAATGATTAGGGGGAAAATGGAGGGCTAGCAAAATAAGTAGAAAATGATTTCTACTCATGAAATTGAAGAAAACTGGGGTGTTGAATAAGAAAGGTTTCTTTCAGTAATCATTGATTCTATTTATTCCAATTGTCTCTGTATGAAATAGCAGCCCAAGGAATATTTTAAACTGTTCAATAGTAACATCTTTCCAGCTTCATATTTTAGAGCTTACCCCAGGAGATTTGAAGAGAATGTCAACATAGTCATTCAACTCTTTTATGATTAGTTCAAAGAACTTGTCATTTGCCAACAGATTGAAATAATTGATTGGTTCACTACCTAAATTATTCACATTTAACCTCGTACTTCCCATGAAAGGAATTTTTTGCAATGTGGTTGGCACCAATCAAAGGACCCTGCAATTGGTACTGGTGATGTTGTACTGGCTTCTGCTTCTTCCAGAGCAGCTCAGGAATAAAGGGTCGTGCTGCAGGTGTGGAGACTTTGCAAATGACCCTCATTGGCTGGACAAAGATGGTGCTGGGTGCACAGATGGAATAGTTGCAATGGCCACCTCACATTTCTTCCTGAGCATTTTCCAACAAATTTTTCTTTCTTAATCTCACTATTTACACTAGTAGTCGTCAATGATGATCTGAGACAAGAATTACCTATTTTATTATCAATCAACATTATCTAATTCTTAGCTGTTCCTAGCATTCATAAACATCTTTCACTCTATCAGCATCTCATGAAGCACTGATTGGAAAAGAAAGATATGAATTAGGTTTGAAATGATTGTTTAGAGAGAATCTAATGTTCTGTGGAAATGCTGCTTTTTTCAATATTGGCTTTGGAAGAAAGGCCAAGAATTTCTCAAAAGTTTGCTTGGAAATTTTCTTCAGGTTTGATCTGTGGGTGTTAAGCAAGTCTTGTTTAAGGAATGTAAGGCCATTCCTTTTTCACAATTAACCCTTCATCTTTTAACATGTGCACAGCAAACATAATAAAAATAATGTAAATGTCAGAGATTGGGTGATTTTTGACCCAATCTCTTTTCTTCCTATTCAGAAACTTTAATCAATAAAAAAATCGTTTAAATATAATAAGAATACATTTTATTATTTGTAATGATTAAAAGTAAATTGTTCAAAAAATAAATTAAAACTAACACAAGATATTTCTTGAGTAAATACCGTAAACCAAGGCAGTTACTTTGTGACAGTCTTTGTAAAGTTCTTGTTGAAAATATGAATATTAAACAAAAATATTTTGACATTGGTCATAATCATCACTTATATTTTAATTATGCAGGAGACTTTTAACTAAATATTATTTGGACATAATATTTCACCAAGTACCTGTCACAATGTTACCCCCCCATTAAAGTACAACTTTGTGACAGACAGATTTGTCATTATTTATGGGTATAATTTTACTTTTGTCACAAAGTTGAACTTGCATATGGTTATTTTAGGACTCTAAAAGACATAGGTAAGGAAACAAATGTTGAATAATTTTGTCAGAATTATATCATGAATTTAATAGTTCTAAACAATCATATAAACACAGTACATAAAAGTAAATACAAGAAAATGATTTAGTAAAAAAATTCATGTAGCAGAGAAGTTTTTAATAGTTATACTTCTGCTGGCAACCCATTCATCTCAGGAACATCAAAAATGTCTCGCATTCCCTCTTTGCTTAGGATAATTTATCCTGCACACTATTTCTTCGTCGTGGTACCAGATTTCATCCTTCTCACATGGCCATCTCCAATGTTTTCCTGATCTTTCCATCACATTCACTAATGTACCATGTTTGCCAATTTTGGTAATCATTCCTGGATAGTATTTTCCCTCAAAAATTACAACAATATATATTTCTAATTTTTTATCTTCTTTTCTGATCGCAGAAATGACATTGGTTTCTAATTTAGAGTCTATTTCTTACCAACTATTATCTGATTCTGCATACACAACGGACCCTGCATCATTTTCACTTGCAGAATCAGATGTTTGAATTTTTTGCCGAGTGCACTTTTTGTGCTACTTGGAGAAAGTGCTGTGATATTTGAACTTGATGAACTCTATACATCCAATGCAGAGATGCTCTTTCCAGGAGTAACTTTTATTCTTCTCTTTCTTGTCAGCCTTTTCTCTGTCAATTCACTTCTTCGCTGATTCAGATGTTCAATAAAGCTGTCACTTACATTTTCTTTTACAGATTCATTTTCTCTCTCTTGAACATGTCCAGATAATCGATTTAGAACCTCTTCTCTATTAAGGGGGTGTATTCCAGATTTCCTAAATCCAGAAGACAGGTCCTTTCCTTGATGTTCTTCAATTTTTAATACAAATTGCTTTAGTAAATGTGGAAATTCCTGCTGGGGTATTGTTTCAGTCCTCAGCCCAGCAACAGTTTCCTTCCATTCTGCTAATATAAGTTTCCAACTTCTCTTTAATGGTCGAAAAAATGCAACGTCCGATGTCTGCAATAGGTTTGTTGCATTCGGTGGTATTGAAACGTATATTATGCTCCTCAGACTTACGAATTACCTCTAAGTTGAGATGGGAACTAAAATTATCACCAACCAGAACCTTACGTCCGTCTTGTCTCCTCAGAATTTGTAGCATTGTATTCATAAAAAAGTCCTCGAAAGTTTTATAATCAAACCAACCAGAGGAAGTGCAGTTGTACCTTGCATCAGCTGGACCTCCTTTTGCCCAGCTGCTCCATAGTTCCTTGATTTATATTTAAAGTATATTGGAGCTAGCTTACCTTCAGCATTTCCGCAGAACATAACTGAAGTACAAGCTTTTGTCGAATTTTGAATTCTTTCCGGGTAGTTTGTACCTCTTTTTGTGATTATTTTAGATGATTCTATGTCCTCTAAGATTAGTTTCATCGTAGTTCCAGATATTGGAACCTGGAACCCCTTCCGTCTCACACTCTAAATGATCAAAAAATTGATTGATCACTTTTTCATCCACTGCTGCTCTTGCAGTTGATATACTCTGAGCGAACCTTTGAGTTAAAATTCGATGTCAAGCCATGAAAGAGTTATGCCAGTCGACGCCGGGAAAGTTGTTCTTAAAAAAGTTGCAGTACGTCCAACTCGGTCCAAATAGGACTTCATTATGCATCTTAGGTCAAAACCGGTGAATGGAAAACCATAATTTGACATTGCAAGACAATGAGACATAAAAGACTTCTCTTCAGTTTCTGTAAAAAGAGTCGGATGTCCTGGAGTACCCTCACGCCTTCCTTTTAGTTTTAACCACAGTGTATGTTTATGTATCCCTTAACTAAAAGTTAAAATTATCCATTGATATTCTTTTCAGTAATATTTTAATACATTACACTCATATTAACTCACCTTACTTTTCAGCTGCTTTACGTAAAGAAATTTTGTTTGATTTTATCTCGTCCAGGGCCTCTATCAGCGTAGAATCTGTATAATTGCGATATGGGCGCGATCCAATCTTCCTTCCATGTGTTATAGGCATTATGGCTCCTAAAATTAAAATTAAATATGACAAGATATCAGGGGCAACATTTTGACAGTGAAATAATTTATCACAATGTTGTACCGCACCTCTGCAAGTCGAAACTATTTTGTTGAAAACTATAACCAAAAATAATTGTGCTAAAATACTACTTTTACTGAGTTATTATAATAAAATAGGTATACATATAAACTCACTTTGAAATTCACAGCTGCAACATATTCCGTACACCAGCACAAAGTTTCACAACTTATCCCAAAATCACTTGAAGCATGTAAACGCTATAGCTTTCAAAAATTGACCCCTCTTCACAGCATGTATTTCCAAGAGTCACAACCAAGAAACTGAAGTTTATGGGCATACAATCCTGAAACAATGTTTCAACAGTGTTTCCTTAGATTGCTTTGAAAAGCGAGAAAAAAATAAAGTGTGTTTTTGGGCTTATGTGTCACAAAGTTGCACCTACTTTGCGTATATCAATTAATAGTTTATATACATAAATAAAAAATATTTGAAAATAGCAATTCTAAGTACAACTACAACACCAGGAGAAATAATGAGTTATCATATCCCATACATAGTCTAAGTATGTTTGAAAGAACTCCATATTACATGGATAAAACTGTATAATAAAATCCCTAAAAATGTTCTGCAAAAATACCACGAAAATGAACAAAGATTTCAAGAATGTCTCAAAAATGCTATTAAATCAGTGTTAATATTCGGTAGATGAATATCTATCGGATAGCAAATCATCCTGCTGGATATGTTGATGTTTTACTAGATATTAGTTTGTATAAGTTTAACAATGTTAATTTCCTTTGTAAATGCCATGTGATAATTTCATCTGTAAACAGTCTGAGTGACTCTAATATATTTACTTTAATGGAATGTAATTTATTTATTGTAATTTATTTAATGTAACTAGACAAAATTCTCTTTGATACTCGAATGTAGCCAAGAGGAAGATGAGTGGTATTGTGTGTCCTTTTTTGTCTTCACAGTTTCTTAATTCTCTATTGTTGCGACTTCTCACCAATTCAATACACAATAAGTTAAAAATTAAACTCCAAAAACCATCAAAAAGAAACTTATGCTATACGTATTTCGATTCCAAAGGAACCAAATATTCAAATAAATAATTATTAATATTGGTTTCGGATCTGAGAATTTTTCATCTGATTTCCGACTACAAAACCGATTCTTGGGCATTGTTTGTTTAAAACTGAATCTTCTATTTCTGGTGCTGATTATAAATAGATAAATAATTCTCAATTTAACTATCAGTAAAACTAAAATCTGTATATGTAATATCTCCTGACTATGGCATTTAATCTGAATTTATTCTACTTATTCTTATACAAAAAATGGAATCTTCGTGCTCTACGCAATTTTCGAAACTTCCATAAAGCCAGTTACTTCAAATTTGTTTCAGTTCCGAAATAATATGATTTTTATATATTTTAAGATATTGTTAATTCACTCGCTTATTACTATAAAATAGTGTCATCATTATAATTAAAATTACGTAGCATAAAAAGAAAATGAACTAATCTGTTGTTCTGAATTTTAGGACTTAAATATGATAGCTAGTAGTTTTAAATAAATAAATTGTTCCCTTAACTGCTTAAAACTTACCCAATTGTTCCACTAAAACGATAACCAACTCTACTTTATAAGCTGTAGTATTAACAATTCTAATAAATTTTATTTATCAATATACATTTTTCATTAAATATTTTTAACCAAATTAGAAGTAGCTACAATAATTAATTTTAATTAAATTTTATTAATCATTCGGAATCATGAATCGTATTGAATCGGAAGTTAAGAGTAGTATCGGGTATTGTATTCAAATCGGTAAACATATTTTATTATTATATATGTATATAAGGCTGTGTGGCATAATCAGACCGTTACTCTTTTTAGTATACATCAACGACCTTAGTAATGACATTGATAGTAAAGTTAGGACATTTGCGGACGACACGGTAATTTACAGGGAATTAGAGAGTAGAGAGTAGAGATAAAATTATAAAATGATAAAATGATTGTCAATTAGATCTATTTGTAGACAAATGTTCAGTAGTTAACTTCCTCGGAGGAAAATATTTCTGGAATGGGGCAGATATCAGACCACCCGAAACTCTTTGGGCATAAGAGGAAGGTAGCAACAGAGCTTGGCGACGACCATAATTCCATATCGACAGTCCTGTGCTTCCTAAGAAAGACAGGGCTATTCAAAAAGATTTAAACTCCCTAAGCTTCCGCGTAGGCTTTAACCCCAACTTGTGCAACCAATGTTTTAATTTACTCTACTTATTTATTTATTTACTTACCCACTTAATTAGTAACGAACGACCTGGTCTCGTTCTAGATCGAACATGGATCAAATAACGTAAGTTAGAAATGGTGGTAAATGACCTTAGCCGTCGACGCACCACAAAATATAAACACACACATACACAATTATTAATGATTATCCGTACAGTCTCCCCGGGATAAACTTATTAAGCAGAACCCGAGATACATCTTGGGGTAACCCTCACGAATAACTTAACATGGGGTTCCCACATCCATAATATATGTGGAAGAGCACTAAAGAAACTCGGATTCGTTAAGAGAATGCTTAAGTCGGTCGGAGCGCAGAAAACGTTCGCGCTTGATGTTACTTCATGTTAGTTAGGCCTCATCTTCAGTATGTAGTGTATGGGTCGATGCCGATAAGTGTTGTATTCGGGATTTAGAAAAGGTGCAACGAAAGGCGTTACGTTTTCTGAAGAATCGCTTCGTCAAAACATTGAGTTTTGCACAGATGCTTCGGGACGCAGATGTGAAGATTTAA
Source organism: Ladona fulva (assembly GCA_000376725.2). Classification (NCBI taxonomy): domain Eukaryota; kingdom Metazoa; phylum Arthropoda; class Insecta; order Odonata; family Libellulidae; genus Ladona; species Ladona fulva. Next base: position 357,987 of record KZ308430.1, on the reverse strand, counting down.
ACAAAGGATTAATTTAATAGATACATTCAGAGAAAACACATTTAGAGATTATGTAGCCGATACAATTCGTTCCCTATGTTACATTGGCCGTTCCGATACTACGAGAAAGATCAGGTAAATAGATGCTAGTACGAATCGATTCAAGAACTCATTTTTTTCCGCGAACGATACGCGAAAATAATCGATTAAGGAAATAGAGTCATGGTGCATGCACCCCCTGCCACACGCCGAAAGGAGGCTTGCGGGGTACTTTCATAGATTTAGACAATGTTGGTATTGTCCCAGTGCTAATATGATTAACCAGAAGATTCCTTTTAGTTCCGCTTTTTTACTTTTTCTTGGTTTTGGCTTCAAAATTGAGACTAATACTTTCAGACAGTACCTATAAATATAATTTTCAGTCATCTCATTATTTTATGCTTTCAATTTCATTGTAACACCCAGTTTTAATTTACTTTTCTCCTTCAGTTACAGTTTTGGCTAATGCTCTGCCTCCTTGCTCCGTGACTTCAATCATCCCTGAGAAGGCTTTGGTGAGTAGGCACAAAAGTATCGTAATAACTGGCTTTTATTGTATTACAAATATAAGTTGGAGCATAAGATAATGTTCACGACAGTTGTTCAATTACCCCGAAAAGTTTACAACTTCCCTGAATCAAACTAAACATAATCTTTCTAAACCAGTGGTATATTACGAGGTCAATTTAACAATACCCATATTTGGTTTTCGAATGAGCTATTGCTCGGAGTAATTTGAATTCGACTCCTTTCAAGAATGCCTTTAGTGCTTGTGGCTTAATCTCCATTCGCTGAACCTCTTCAACTTTTCATTCATTTCAAAAGCTTCTCCGCTGAAATGCCATCATTCGTTCCTCCTTTAGCATTTAAGCTTTACACATTTCCATTCTCAGTGGCTTCCATTTGTTATCACCTTTTCCTTTAAAGTTTGCATTGATCGATTTTTTAAGTAGTTATTTCATCCCAGAAATTTCAAACTATTTTGTGATTATTCTTCAGTAATCATTCCTTGTATCGATCTACTGCTGTCTTCCAGTTGGCTCTACTTCCTACATTTCTTTTCAATTCCACGTATTTCTCTTCCATAATCTGTTGTCTCTAGGTCATTCCCTCTAATATTGTATTCGCCAACCTCTCGTGGAGTAAAATGTTTCCAATCAGTCTTATCTTCCTGTTCCTTATGCTTTTCTAGCTGGCATTACTATCCCCTTCCCTTCGATAACGAGCTTTATCCTTCCAAGCATTCTTCCATAACACCACTGTTCAAAGTAATTTAGCATATTTTTCCCTTCTTTATATCCTCCACGTTTCACATCCAAATAAGGCATTAATCCTTACGTGATTTTTTATTAATCTCTTCTTTGTGTACAGGTTGAAGTTACTTGTTATAAAAAGGCGTTTCTTTTGAATGAAAGATTGCCAGTCCTATTCTCCTCTTTATTTCCATCTGCTTCTCCCATCTTCAGTTAGTTCAACAAAAAATCAAAGAATTCCTCCAACGATACCTCATCCATTATTACCGGAACGTTAGCATTTTCTTGTCTGCCAAACAACATCAGTTATGTGTTAATTTTTTTCTGCTTCGTGTAATATAGCTTCCTCATAATTTCTTCCATCACTTTTAATGCGGTCCCGCTTACTTTCTGTCGCTACTACACTATCCTCTGCAATTAAATCATATTTATATAATTTGTGATTCCTTCAATCCAATAAGATTCATCTAATTCATTCATTCATTCAATACTAATTATTCTTGAAGTATAATTACTTTTTCCTCTCGGATAAATCGACTTCTTTTCTTTTATTTAATACTTTTGACACCAGTAATCAACTTACTAGGTCCTTCTCCACTCTATAACATTCACCGCAGCTTTATTCCTTTTAGGATGAATACAAAAACATGGTCGAAATAAAAAGTTAAAGGCTTCATTATAATCTCTGTAAGTATTTAGAAATATGTGCAATTTTTTCACTAATATTTTGGGTTTTGCTAAATTCAAGGTCATGCTAAAAATTGTGACTTTTTTCTGAATCTAACAATTTTATGCGATAAAGAGAGAAATTTATTCGAGCAAACATTAAAACAATTTAATCTCCTTAGTTCAAATGTAGTCAAATGGATTCCATTTATATCGATCATTATTCAAGGATCACCCTGAAGAAAGTGGATCATTTTAGAAAATATATAATCGGGACTTTCATCGCGTTTGAACTCTTCAGGCTTAAATATCCATATATGTTTGTATACAAATCTCAGTAATGAACGTACCCTTCTTGCTTTATTTTCGTCAATAACTAGAGGCACAACGGTTCGGTGGCCGGTGTTTCGGGCCGGTTAATAATAATAATAATTAATAAGTTTTACTTTATACGTTAATGGAATTAAAATGGTGGATCTGTAATTGTGGATGATATAATTTCTTCGTTAAGTGGTGTATTTAAAGGTTCAGGAGTTCACGTATGAGAAATGAGAGTCTCATTTTACATGATTCCGCATTTTTTGGTACTTGATTGAAATAAATATATGTCATTTTAATCTGTCTCAGTCTCATTTATGGTTGTATTAATAAAAAAGTTACTGAGGTAGAAGTGATGCTGAGTAGCTCTAATGAGTGAGTCTCTCATTATGGATTGCTAAGCAAACTATTTTGTAGAATGCCGAATCTTGGCTCAGTGGCGAAATGGTTAGTGCGTTAGCTCCAAAATACTGAGGCCCCGGGTTCGAATCCCGGATAACCTACAGGACATACATGTCCCAATAAATCGCCGCAGGAAGGCAATAGAACGTGAAGGAAATTATGTGTAAAAATATATTTAGCGGATAAAACAACATTTTTTTGTATGTGTGAATTTCATTTTAGTGGAACAAATAGTTTTGAGAAAAAAAAATGTTAGGCGTTACTTTCTGACCGACCCTCGTAGCATGAGTGGAAATCAATGACGAAGTATCTCACTCCTCATCTTGTCTAGTATGCCTCATTAACTTTTCAGAACTTTTAGTTGGTAATAGAGGAGGATTTCAGTTTCTAATAGCGTCCTTCCTTGGCACTGTTCAGACTGTTTCTCATATTCCCTGATTCTTTTCGTTTCTATAGTATCTTGGTTTTATAATACTTCCAGTATTGATGTTTGAATTAATTTAAATACATTTGAATTTAATTTAAAAGCTCCACTATTATATTCATTTACGACGCAATTTGTCTTTGATATAAAATCTCAAATTAGGCCTTTTCCTTATACTCCCCCTGGTGCTCTTTCGTCAGTTTTTCTCTCTCTCTCAATGGGGAAACTCTAATTTCCCGAGAAAGTGAGTCTCTCTCCATCCTTTCCACTCTAACTTCTTTCTTGGCAGAACTTATTTCTTTCCTAAGCTCCTCTTCTTCGCCCCAGCTGCTTTACATGTTTCTTCATTCCTACCCGAATTTTATTCCGTTAGCGGAGGGACCTCTTTTTTTCTGTACAATATCCCATCCTTCCTTTCATTCCCATTCAGTTCGAATTCTTCTCTAAATTAATGGATTACGAATATTTGGACATAAGCATAAGTCAGTTCCGATTGCTTTCCCATCAAAGTCCCTCTCAAGGGAATCGAAATCTGACGGTTGGGATGGACCGCATCCAAATCCTTAATGCTTCATCGAGTTTCGTCGGAAAAAAGTATTCCCCATATTTGTTATTCGTAAATGTCCAAATTTTAAACGCTTGCAAATCTTTCTCTATCGCAGAAAATACACAGTTTCAATTGATGATGATTTTTAAAGTCCTCTGCTTAGAAATTCATGCAAAAAAAGCTCGCAATTCGTCTGTCAATTATTCCACGAACAGAAATCGAGAACAAAATCATTAGAATGGAACAGAATACATTCATGCGGACTGAATTAAGTGTTTGAAGAACCTTCTACGTTATTGTATGTAAATAGTGGAGTTATATGGTCATCGTATTCCTTTACAACAAAAAGTCACGTCACCTTAATAGGTACATACATAGAGCAACCAAAGTAATTTAAAATCATTTGAATAGAATCGTCACGGTAGAACTAACGAATTAACGTGATGTATTGTGAGTACATATGTTCATTTCGAAGAGGATTTCAAAGTAATTTGGGAAAGAGGGATGTTAAAAAAATTTAACTTTCCTCATGGATTTATTGCTGATAGTTTTAGTTTAGAGGTAAAATCACTTTGAGCTTGGTCGCGTTATGCATTTGTACTCAAATTTTCCTAAAATTATCAAAAATTACTGGAATAAGGCTAGAGATACGGAATGGAAATTGTTCCTATTATTATTTATTAATGATATTTCATCTGGACCCCCTATCTTTGAAAACATTTAGAGTTATACGTTTGTTTCTCTATGTTAGCTCAGTTAGTTTCTTATCAAATATCATTCAATGCGTAGCCTTTATGAAAAATGAAATCTTGGTTGTCATCCTTATTTTATAGCTTAATGTTTTATTTCGGGGTTTATTAAAACTTCTAATATTTTCATGTTATTGCTGCTTCAGTTCTTACTGATGATAACGCGACACGTAAATTGAAAATTTGAATGGCATTTCGTGCATATTCATAATTAATTGAAATTTCGCGACAAATTTGTCATTTCCGCAGGAAATTTAAAATTAGAAACTGGCGAATGTTTTTAATATGACACCGTTCTGTTCGAGCCAGAGTACATCTCGCCAATTTTCAATGAAATATAATTTGTACCGATACACCTCTTAAGTATTCTCATCCCCTCTACCATTAGCTGCGAGAGGGAAATGAGATTTACTAGGCAAGATGAGGAGTGAGGTTGTTTGCTCTTGCTTTCCTCACTAATGATATAAGCGGAGCGAGTCCATGGGTGCAAGGCACTCAGATACGTAACTTGGGTAACGATACGTCCATCTTTTTGATTCCACCAAAAGCGTATTCGAAAGCAATTGAAATTAAATTGCGCATGCATTCCCATTTTAGGCTTACCTTGTTACAGAAAATGGAATTCCCATTTAATAAAGCTTTTCGGATCTATTTAAGTATATCACGATTTCGTGACTTCAAACCTGCGTAAATTACGCACGGCGAGGGGTAGTTTTCCAACGAGGAATCTCTACCGTAAGAGATAATACAAAAAATACCGTAAGAATCTCGCCGTAATTCAGCCATAAATAGGCCAACTTACAATCTGCTGAATGCTTTATCCCGGCTGAATTTCCCCGTAAATTTCCCCCTCCGAATTCTGTTTTCCCTCATTCAACTCCATTACTCGCTCCCGTCGCTCGCTCGCACACGCAGAATACATTTCCATGTGTACCGTATTAAATTTTTTGCAACTCACGGGCCTCTTTTTTGCGACCATCTTTGGATTCGATCCTTTCCCGTTCTAGACACAGGCAATTTGTGACACTCGAATGCTCCTCAAAATTCCATTTCTCCCCGCCTTTATTTTCTTTCCTATTCTCTGACTGCCCTCCCCTTCTCCCGCACTCCCTCTTTCACCCCGTGTTTTGTTTTTCCCGCTCGGATGAGTGCTTCCTATTAGACCGACCTCTCGCTGTGTTTTTTCTCCCGTTTTCCTCTCTCCGCCGTCCGATCGACGCAAATGCGTTGCCCTGGGAACCGCAATACGGGATTCTGTCTCTTTACGAATCCCCAAAAGAGACACCTACTGCTTTTGTTTTTAATAGCCGATGGCTTCAGATTTACCCACCGTGCGTAATTCGTCGACGCCGTACTTCCCGCAAGAAGTGGAATCGCGGTCATTTTTAGAGCTCTCCGCTACCACCACGCTCCATGTTGAAATTCTCAATCGCTCTCACTTTAATATTCTACGCAAATTAGTTTTCACTCAGTGTTATTGAAGACATTTTGTTGAAATCATTTACACGGTCTCCAAACATGTTCTGCCTGTACATCTGTCCGCGAGTTACTGTTTACAGACAATTCCTCCTGGAAAAGTCCGGTCGCCGTACAGGTTTAAAACAGCTAATATTGCCATATTCGACTACAGGTTGTTCGAAATGGCTTCTTCAAGAAACCCAAGTAGACTTCGTTTTTATCTTTCGTGGGCTTTAGTTCCCCTACAAGATTGAAATTAAAGGCCCTAAGAGATAGAAAGAACATCAAAAGGAAGAAAATCAAATGGAGATCCCTCTAATGGTTGAAGAATAATTTTTCGATTCAAAATTCTTAGAACGTTCACAATATATATGTACATTTTGTGAAATGTTACTTAAAAACAAATACAGAAATATTTTGTGAAATCCATACCACTATTGGCGACCAACGTCCATGTTTTAAGGTTTTAATTCCATCGTGATTTATGTTGATAAAAAGGTATATTATAAATAACATTTTTATTCACTTACAGGTATGTATGATTTAATTTGAATCAAGTAATGTCAGTTTTAATTGGATATCTTATTAATGTATATACATTTCGAAAATAACTTTTTTCTGGTTTAAAATAGTGCTTTCTCCCATTTTTTTCTATAGCTGTTAAAGAACTCACGTGGAAAGGCTGTTGATTTCGTGACAATGAAAATTTGGTAACCGGAAAATTCAATATCGCTATCGAAATATTGAAACATATGACTCAAGGTAGTGGTTCTGGTGCTCGTGGCTTTGATGTTTGAATTCTGTTAACAGCAAAAGGTTATTTATACCAATGCATGTTCAATCGATGCGAATGGTATCGGAATGAACCGCTGCCCGTTAAATAAAAATATCGCAGTAAATTAAATTTCAGAAAACACATTTTTTTAACTCAAAGACAGAATATTCCCGCGGACTTTTTCCTTTAAGCCGTTTCAGTTTTACTTAATTAACCTTTCAATTTCTATTGGAATAAAGTAAGAGAAATCGTTTCCTTCATCCTATTTTCATGCTTGTCTTGTCTTTTTGTTTTTATTATTTACAATTTAAATCTTGATTTCCAAAATCGACTTTTCTCTCTGATCCTTTTGTGTCATTTTTCCATTTTATATTCAAATTTTAATTACATGGTTTTCTGCTTCTTACAAGTATCCAACTTAACTTGACAATTTCGTCTGTTGCTCCATCCAATCGTTTATAAAATAATACATATTTCTGTTTTGTGCTTGCAAGTGTTATTTGAGTATCAATTGTTTCAATCAATAATTTACAGATTATCAAAAATAATCTCAAATAGAAAAATAATAACACGTCTTTATTCACGGATGAGATTGAGACTAATTAACTTTTCTTACATCTAACTCTTAGTCATTTTAGGTAGAAAGATAGAGGTACTGAGAGTTGAACTAAAGAAAAGCAATAAAAGAAGGAACTGTTACGTGGGATTTTTTTTAACCTATGTCTACGCTTAGGAAAAAATGAAAACCCTGCAGGAAAACACCCACGTGAAGGGGGCCTGTAAAACTTTCGAAACCTACTGACAGTAGCAAATAAAAAGAATGGAAATGTAGAGTAAATGGGAAATATACTAGGTGTTAAAGATAGAACTATGTACTAGAGTATTATAATGATGGAACTGGTTTTAGAGTACTACCTTATGGTAGGAGATTAAAAGGTCATCTACATCTACATCTACATAAGTACCCTGCAAGCCGCCTTCCGGCGTGTGGCAGGGGGTGTAAACACCAAGAGTAGAATTACTTTTTTAATTTATTATTATCGCGTATCGTTCGCGGAAAAAAAGAGTCTCTAAAACGACTTGTCCTCGCGTCTATTTCTCTTATTTTACGCTCACTGTCGGATCGGGCAAAGTAGCAGGGGGGTCGCATAATATCAATTACGTCATCCGAAAATGTATTTCCTCTGAATTTATCTAACAATCGCAGCCTAGCTTCTAATCTCCTTTCTTTCAAGGATTCCCAACCTGCGTCTGTGAGCATTTGCGTTACACTTGCTTCTCTATCGTAGCACTTTTTAACAAAACGTATCGCCTTACGCTGCACTTTCTCGAGTTCGCGAGAGTTCGTTTCATCCGCTGGGTCCCATAT